>JADRCD010201608.1:0-50700 GCA_019843815.1 Montemys delectorum
TATATATAATGTGTG
The DNA here is from genome assembly GCA_019843815.1 of Montemys delectorum. Lineage (NCBI taxonomy): Eukaryota > Metazoa > Chordata > Mammalia > Rodentia > Muridae > Montemys > Montemys delectorum. The sequence continues at coordinate 16 of JADRCD010201608.1, forward strand.
TGTGTGTGTGTGTGTGTGTGTGTGTGTGTGTGTGTGTGAGTGTAGTGCCTGAGGGGTCAAAGGCATTGGATCCCCTGGAGCTGGCATTATAGGTGGTTGTTGTTACCTCCTCCCCCTCTGCCTGAACTCTGAAAGTGAAAGTAGCTGAACACCTGGGACTGTAGCCGCCATCTGTGGTTCCAAACAATGCCCACAAACACTGCAGCTCCTCCTGGAACTGCAGAGGCCTACTTGCTCTTAGATTCTACAAAGCCTCCTGTTTGAAGACATTTGCTTACTGTAAACAATGTTCCTGCCTGAGAGTTGATTTCACTGAGAACTCAGAGGCTAACCATCTAGAGTTGTATTTACGTTAGTTAGGCATATATTGTGTTCAGATGTTTTGGTTTCACTTTTGTGGCCCCCCCCCCCCAGATAGATACTCATTTCACCCTGAAGTAAATGTGGCTTTGATACACCTACTTGGCAGCCCTCCGTGTCTTTTTTGCCCGTTTATTTCCACAGCTCTAGTCCAGCCTCCAGCCCGAAGCGACCCACGGACCCGAGTAGATCTGCTGGCCGGACACTACAGGTTGTGAGCTGCCTGCTGTCAGCACTGGGAACTGAACTTGAATCCTCTACAAAAGGAGTAGCTACTCTTCACCACTCATTTATTTTGTCTGATTAATTTACAAGACTTACATAATGAAACAAAACCCACCTCAATGTACTGAAACATACACACATCACCCAGTTCCAGATATTCACCTGCTCAGGATCATCTGCAAGCCGCTCAGATTCTGGGGGTGGGGAGGCCCCCGGCTTCTCAGCAGCTGGTTACAGAAGGTGTCAAGGAGAGAGTAGTACTCGTCAAGTGTGAATGCTGGCTGCAACTCTTCCATATAAACCACTTGGATTCCCCCTAGAAGATTGCTTATTTGGTCTTCTAAGGCTGACATTCTCCTCTGAAGGTCAAAATAACTTGGCAAGCTTTCAAAAAGCTATAGTATTGAAAAAAGAGAGAGAGACATATTCAGCTTTATATTACTATAACTTTAGGAGTCCAATAAATGAGTTTTTTTTTTTTAAATTTAATGTTTTTCTTTTTTTGAGACAGGATTTCACTATGTAGTGTTGCAACATTTTCTCTGTCCAATCACATTAGGGCAGTGACAGGCTGTGATTGGACAGGAATAGAGAGGTAGAGCTAGAAGTGGAGGGGGAAAAGGGCAGAGAGCAGGAAGGAGCAGATCATCTTCATCATGGAGGCAGAGGAAGATGACGATTCAGACCCTGCGTGGTTATAACAACCAAGCTAAGGTTTTTCCAAGGATAAGATAATTGGGTTAAAACATTGTCTTTATCATTGGGCTCTGAAATTATTGTATTGGCATCTTGTAAACTGTGATCACATTATTATATAAACTTGATTAGATAATTAAGCCTTAAGAGTCATGCTTTACCAGGTACTAGGCACTAGATGAATGACTGTGGGGGTGTGTAAAGCATTGCATGTGAGCGAGATGTTGCTGCTAGTTGGGAGAAAATAGCAAGAGCCCACCGGGACATAGTGTTGTGGCCAGACAGTACTGGCACTAGAACGTGCTCCGGCAGGAAAGAGAGTTTGCGGGGTGGATTCATTTTTAATATTTCCTGCAACAGTGTAGCTTGTCAGCCCTGGAGCTAGTTTAGTAGACCAGGCTGACCTCAAATTTGGAGGACTTCCTGCCTCTGCCTCCTGAGTACTGGGATTAAAGGGGTGTGCTACCACTGCCTGACTAAATGAGAAAGTTTTTAAAATTATTTTTGTAGATAGAATGTTCAAGTAAGTAAAAAAGACACTATAATCCTGGAAATACTAATATTCAAAACAAACTATCAGTCGGGGAGTCTTAGGAAGGAACAGAGCAGAGGCTTCAGAGGGAGAGAAAGCCCGAGTAAACATCAACCCTAAGGACAGACAGGCTACAGGCTTAGATGTGCACATGTATATTCCATGTCCGAAGTATTCTGTTAAAATTAAACTAATTTCAAATTCAATTGACAAGCACAGTAAGCATTACTGAGCACCTACTGTGTGGGTGCCAGCAACACACTGCACATGTAGGGTGTAAAAGCTTTTCTGTATTTGCTGAAGGTCACACTCAAGAGTCAAGAAAACAAAGCAAGACTGTGAGCTCAGGTGATGCCTGAGGCTGCCAGGTCAAAGCCAAAGCCAGGCTTACATGGTGGCTGCCAAGACTTCTGACTTCACCAAAGTGGAATAGGATTTAGAGACATAGATGTAAGATGATTTGGGGGGTGGGATGGCAAGGAATCACCTCCAAAACCAATAAGAAGCTGAGTGTGGCTGGTGCATTGCATGTTTGTTGGTGAGTGGAGAGAGGAAAAGGCTGAGGGGATGCAGGAACCCGGTTCAGAGGACCTTAAGGATGTAGGCTGCCTCCGAAAACTGGGATCTGGACAAGGTTAAGAGGACTAGAAGGAACCAGGTAGTCTATCATGGAGGCAATTACAGACTTCTATAAAAATCCATCATTTACTAGTTGCTTTGTAAAAAAAAATACCACTTTCTTTGATTCCCCTTGTCTTGGGTTACTTATGCATGTGCAGTAAGGACATCCAGGGTCTTTCAGAACTGTGAATTCAAACAGTGTGCACTGTATTTCTGTAATGGATAGTTCGTGTCTCTGAATTTGAGTGCAGATACACTAGTGAGGCTATAAGAATTCTGTCAACTCTTGTGTGCTTTGTTTTTACTGTCTTTTCACAAGTGCAAATCTATGTGAGATCGCCATTTGGCACTGAGCAGAGTTCCTCCACAGCATCTGCCACATGACCTGTCAGTGGCCAGATATCTAAGCTGCTGATTCCCACGTCCAGGCAGCCACAGCACTGTCCTTCCTTCCTGTGTATAGAACATACCCTCCAAACACTGACTTTCCCACCTATGCCTCTGCACATAACAGGGGTTTGTCCTCATTTCTGGGCAGAACTTATACTCATGTATATGAGGACTTCCTCTGCTCTTGGATACTATGAATATTTATGCATCAATTTCTGCATGACAGTTTTTCATTTTCCAGCATAAATGCCCAACAGTTGGGTCACATGCCAAGCACGTTAAGTTCTTTTAAATGCTGTGTTCCTTGCAGAGTATCTGTCCACTAGATTCAAGTTGGCAGTATAGGATAGCCAGTCCTCTGCATCCTCATCATCACTGTGTGCTGCCATTTCCACTCAGCAGTTCTGATCAGCATGGGGTTGGGTAACACTAACTTTTAGTCGCCTGTAGTAATTGTCTTGGAGGCTGACTGCCTCAGTTTTGAACCTAGGCGGAGTCCTGGAAACTTCTTACCTCTGTACAATCTAATCTAGGCCTAGAATGTGTTTAGCTTCTGAGACTAGCTCACCCTTTTTAGCTCTTTCTGAACTCTATCTCGCTGGTGCAACTCAGCTAGTCTGTTTTAAACTCCTTTCTGAGCAGACTGACTCAATTTAGCTTCTCTCGGTTTCTCCTGAATTGCTGTGCTTGGCCTCAAACTAACTCTTAACAATCTGTTCTAATCTTATGTCTGTTTCTTATTCTCTGGTTCTTTCTGTCTTCATTTGTGTCTAGCTTGTTCTTTCTTCAACCTGTCTCTGTAAAACTTCCTTCCTTTCCTCTTCCTCCTCCTTTCCCTCTCTCTGCACTGCCCCTTAAGTAGCTTCCCTATCCTCTCTCTTCTCATGAGAGTTGGGCAGTTCCTATTCTGTCAAATCTTTCTCTGATTCATCACTCTTTCTGCCACTCAATTAGACATCACTTTCAAACATGGAAGGTTCCTTCTACAAACTAACTTTACCTTCATAGTTTGGGATTAAAAGTATGTACTAAGGGCAAGTCTGTATTCCAGTCAGAGGGATTAATGGGGTGTGCTAAGGCTGAGCTACATCATAACAATAAACAGCTTTTTTGAGCAAATACCACAATCTCAGAGTTCACAGTGTGACTGAATATCCTGCAACAAGGTTGGAACCCAGACCTCACAACATGCCGAGAACACTCTAGCTCCCCATTCTGCATGTGTTTGTCATTTGTACACTCTCTTTGGTAACATGTCTTTGGCACATTTTCTGTTTTTTTGTTTTTGTTTTTTAAACTTTGAGTGTTAAGGGTTCTTATACATTTTAGATACAAAATACCTACTTAATATGTGGTTTGAAATACTAAAAGCAACAGTTATTATCATCATTTGGTTTTTCAAGGCAGGGTTTTTCTGTGTAGCCCTGGTTGTCCTAGAACTCATTTATTTATGGTACATAGACATACATACATACAAAATAAATCTAAAAATAAAATTTAACAATGTAAAAAAGAGTTCACATCAGCTTTATTTGTAAGATTTTAAAACTAGCCAGGCAGTGGTGGCGCACGCTTTTAATCCTACCACGTAGGAGGAAGGGACAGGTAGATTTCTGAGTTTGAGGCCAGCCTGGTCTACAGAGTGAGTTCCAGGACAGCCAGGGCTATACAGAGAAACCCTGTCTCAAAAAAACAAAACAAAACAAAAACAAAAAACAAAAAAACAGATGTTAAAACTAACACATTGGCCTGTGAGATGATCCTTAAGCAAAAGCACATGCTCAAGTGTGAGGATCCGAACACAATCCCAGGAGCCCAGGGCAGGAAAAGAGAACAACTACTTCAGCCTGCCCTTTGACTTCTGTGTGTACACATGCAGACATATACATGAAATAAAAAATGCAATAAAAATGGAAAAGAAAGTTATCTTCACCTTCAAGCACTAGTTATGTGATATTCCTAGTCTGGAGAATTGGAGCTGTGCCTTCAGTGCTGCAGTCTGCTGACTTAATAGTGCTATTTGGCATGAAAGGACACAGAGGCAGGTCAGAAAGGTCTGCTTGCTTTTGGCTCTTGCTTACCCTTATCCAGTGGTGGTGAACATCCATGGTTCCCAGCATCACGTGGCCCAGTGCACTCATACCAGAGCGGTCTGTGAATACAACGGTGCATCCTGATGATAAAACACAAGCCCTTGGTTATACCCTAGAGGATTTGTCCTTACAACACTGTGCAGATAATTATACTCAGGACTAAATCAGTAGATCCTAGAGGCTTGTATTATATTTCTGCTTATTTAAAGGAACAGATTTGGGCTGGAGAGATGGCTTAGTGGTTAAGAGCACTGACTGCTCTTCCAGAGGTCCCGAGTTCAATTCCCAGCAACCACACAGTGGCTTACAACCATCTGTAATGGGATCTGATACCCTCTTCTGGTGTGTCTGAAGACAGCTACAGTGTACTCATATACTAAATAAATAAATAAATAAATCTTAAAGGAAAAGATTTAAACATTAAAAAATTTTTCTTTCAAGACAGGGATTTTCTGTGTAGCCCTGGTTGTCCATGAACTCCGAGATCTGCCTGTCTCTCTCTGCCTCCTGAGTGCTGGGACTGAAGTTGTGTGCTACTCTTTTAAGAATGTAACTCTGATAAAGTCAGTTAGCCACTACAATGTTATAAAGGTATACTGTAGCACATGCTGTTGTGAGAGAGAGTGGACATCACTTACCTTTTGCATTCTGAAGTGGCTCCAGATTCTGCTGTGCTAGGCGGCTAAGACTGTGTAGCTGACTGCAGCGATGGGCAACTCCCCAGCCTCTCTGCCACCTAAGCGAACAGACACGACTACATTAACAGCAGCACCTTGGAGGATGAACAGGCTCTCACCCCAATGCCTGCTTCTTCAGAAGGTCAACGGCTGCTTCCTGAAGCAGACAGGAATCATGCTTTAACTGATCTTATGGTTTCAAGATGGTCACTTATCTCTCTTATATTTTTTTAAAAAATCATTCCTGTTATTCTTATTGCTGTGTGTGTGGTAGTGGTGGTAGGGTTTATGGCACTAAAGTGTCCGAGGACACTGCCAGGAGTTGGTTCTCTCCTTCCATGGGAGGATCAACTCAAGTTGTTAAGCTTGCATAGTTAACACTTGCTCATGGAACCTTCTCTCCAGCTCCACCCGCATCCCCTTAAACCTCCATGATCTCTTTATGTAGCCCAAGCTACTTGACCCTGAGGTGAGGATCCTGGGTATTACAGATGTGTGCTACTATACTATATTTGGTATTAAATGATTTGTAAACTTTTAAGACTTATTACTGCGTGTGAGCATGAGGTCTGTGTATAGGTGCATAATGTATGCATGTGTGCACATGTCTATGGTTATGGAGGCCAGAGGCCAACTTTGTGGAATCAAGTCTCTCTTTACCCCTTTATGTGGGATCTGGGAAGTGGAATTCAGGTCATCAGGCTTGGTGACAGGTGCCTTCAACCACTAAGCCATCTTGCCAGCCCCTAGAGATAGTGAATTTTTAAATAAAGCAACCAAAAAAGAAAAAAAAAAAGGAATATGAATTATCAGGTGTTGTGATTTGAATAAGAATGGCCTCACAGGCTCACAGATTTGAATGCTTAGCCATCAGGAGCTGGCACTATTTGAAAGGATTAGGTGTGGTCTTATTGGAAGAGGTGGGGTACTGGGCATGGGCTTTGAGGTTTCAAAAGCCCATGCCAGGCTCAGGGTCTTCTCTCTGCCTACCAATCATGGTGCAGAACTATCAGCTACTACTTTAGTGTTTTCCTGCATGCTGCCATGCTTCCTGCCATAATAACAATAATGAACTAAACCTCTGAAACTATAAGCAAGCCCCTGATTAAATGCTTTCTTTTATAAGAGTTGTCTTGGTCATGGTGTCTCTTCACAGCAACAGAACAGTGACTACGACACAGGAGTAAAAGCATTGTTGTCATAGCAATGTACTGCAAAGACTTAAAAAAGAAATATGTTGTTTGTATTTTAAACTAAGAGGATGGGGTTTGGAGTAGAGGACGATGCTAGAGTACAGACCTTGAACACATACCTGGGTTAAACCCCCCAGTCTCCCACATTACAGAGACACATACACATATACACATGGTGGAAAGGGGTAACTAATTCCTGTAGGATGACACCTGTTTTCCATACATATGTTATGGCATGCGTGAGCGCAAACACACACACACACACACACACATAAATGTAATAAAAAAATTCTACTATTATGCCCAAAATATCAGAGCTTAAATCTTCTGTGTTTTAAACAAAAATTCCTCATAGTGTTCTTAGAGATATCTGATTATATTCACAAAATGACAACTGAAGAATATTAGATTATCAGAGAAATTACAGAGCCAAATTCTTAACTCCTGCAAAGTATTAGCACTAGGTAATTTCCGTACTTTCACTACTTTTTACTTTAATTAACAAAGTATTTTTTGAGACAAGGTCTCATTACTCTTAGGCTAGTCTGGAACTTGTCATTTGGCCAAAGATGCCCATCTTCTGATCATTCTGTCTCCCCTCTTTAATCATGTGATTACAGGTGTGTACCACCATGCCCAGCTTTTATGGTACTGGGGATGAAACACAGGGCCCGCTATGTACTAAGTAAGCATTTTCTTAATGGAGCTACATTCATTCCTGCATATTTGAATGTGTGCACAAGTGTGGAGGTCTGAATGAGATTGGCCTCCATAGGCTCATATGTTTGAATGGTTGTTCACTAGTTGGTGGAACTATTTGAGAAGGATTAAGAGGTGTGGCCTTGTTGGAGGAAGTGTGCCATTGAGGATGGGCTCCCGGGTTTAAAAAGCACAGGATCTCTCCAACTCATGGTTGCTGTCTCAATATCTAAGCTTTCATCTACTGTTCTAATGCCACATCTATCTGTTTCCTGACCATGATGGTCATGGACTCACCCTCTGAAACTGTCAACAAGCTCCCAATTAGATGCTTTCTTTTGTAAACTTCTTTGGTCATGGTGCTTCTTCATAGGAATAAGCCAGTGTCTAAGACAACTAGGGCATTTTCTTTATTACCTGATATCTGAAAGTTGCAGAAGCTCAGATAGTTCGTTCTTCAGACGATCCAGCTCTTTCCTAAGTGGTAGACTGTTCTTCAGCTTTTTAACAGCACCTTTCCCATTGCTACCTAACCAGGACCTAGACCCAAAGCAGAAGAAATACTTTATCTTTCCACCAGTACCACACACATGTGGCTGCAGACAGGGGTCAGAGGCAGAGCACATGCCTAGGCCTTAACTCTATCCCCAGGACTGCAAACAAAAATAAAATAAACCAACCAACAGTCCCAAACACACATCTTAAAATAGATCTCTGTTAAGCTGAATTTTCAGCCAGATTTTTTTTTTTTTTTTTGGACACAGGGTTTCTCTATGTGACAGGGCCCTGGCTGTTCTGAAATTTGTTCTGTAGGCCAGGCTATCCTTGAACTCAGAGATCTGCCTCTGCCTCTTTCTCCAAAGGCCCGTGCTACTACTGCGTGGCTCAGACCTTTACTTCTAACAAGCCTACTTCAAGAGGCTACCTACCCTTGTTGAGTCATGTTACTGTTATGGCAACTTCTTTAAGTATTGCAAAAAAATTAAATTTTAATCAGACCACACCTATAACTAGGTTCTAGAGATGAAACAATTTTGAAGAATGTGAAGATTCTCTTAAGCCTTTAAATCTGTTTACAGTTGTGAACAGTAAACAGTTGTAAACCTTGCTGGCTGCATTAGCTCTTTACTCTGCACAGTCACTCAACAGGTAAAGGCACAACTGAGAGCCATGCAGCACCTGAGCAAACATGGGGGCATGCACAGTTGCAAGAGAGAGGGAATGTGTCTTGCGGAAGAAGGTTAAAGACTGCTTGTGGATTCTAGCCTGGCAGAACCTCATTATGCTTTTAATTTTAATACTGGGTTGCAGTACCCTATACTCTCAAAGACAATTCCTTCCTCTTTGCTCAGCCTTCTACTGGGCAAACCTTATCATTCTAGTTCCTTAGCCACGGAGTTCCCAGGGCACACCCAGGTATGCCTTTTTACTACCCTGGGGTCCACTTCTTTCCCAGCCCAGCACCTAGCTGAGGTCTTGACTCATCGTCACTCATAATAAAATAGACTCAGTAGAAAAGATGTTCTCTTATTCTTATTTCTTACAATATTTTCTTCAATAAACTTATAAGGAAAAATAAATGTTAAAGAATGTTTTAAGGATTAGAGAGGGGTAGCTGACATCCAAAGCCCTTCCTCGATGATGTCACTTGCTGTGCTAAGAACAGCCAGACACAGGCAAACATGGTATTGCTGCAATCTTTGGTTGTTTAAATGAAGTCTAGAGAAAGAAAATACTTGGGTAGAGTCCTAGGGAGGTGAGCTGAAAAGGTAGTGTGTGCTGTGTGTGCGTATGTGTGTGTGCTTGTATGTATGTGTGCGCGTGTGTCCATGCATGTGTGTATGCTCTGTGTGTGTGTGTGTATGCTGTATGTGTAAGCTGTATGTGCATGTCTTCTGTGTGGGTGTGTGTGCATGTGTATGCTGTGTGCATGTTTATGTGTGTGCATGTGTTTATGTGTGTGTGTGTATGTGTACATGTGTGTGTGTGTGCTGTGTGTATGTGTGTGTGGAACTGTGTGTATATGCTGTGTGTGTATGTTGTATGTATGTATGTATGCTGTGTGTGTGCATGTATGCTCTGTATGTATGCTCTGTGCGTGTGTGTTCATGTGCGCATGTGTGTGCTGTGTGTGCATGTGTGTATGTTGTGCGTGTGTGTGTGCATGTGTGCGTTCGTGAGTTCACAGAATGAGAAGGTGGGTGGGAACCAGGCATGCCTGTGCAGGAGAAAGCTCCAGGAGCTGAAAGAAACAGTTTAAAGAGTGAACAGAGCACTCACAAAACTGCTCCCAGGGCATACCTGAAGAAGTATAGGATAGAGATCTTAAATGTGCCTGGCAAAGCCCCGATAGAAGGTGCTTCCATCATCATTTTAGATGTAAGCTAAAGCATTAAGATGCATCCAGTTTAAAACCTGCAAAACAATGAAATCATTATACATTTATCAAATAAATATTTATCCCAGATATCCAATATGGTGGTGTGCTGGGAATATAGAGATGATAAAGTCTTCATGTAAAAGAAGACTTACTAAAAGGAGAACAGAGTGTCACAAAAAGAGAGAACTCATAAATTAATGTTGGCTGGATGGCTCTGTACATGGGTAATGTGGACCTGAACCAGAGGTGTGTGGGTAAGAAGGGAGGGTATGCTGATTGTGCAAATTCACCTACAGAAGAACTAGAATGTACCGATCAGATGGTTCTGCAGAGGGGAGGGTCTAAGGTGTATAAAAGGGAAGAGGGGGAGGATCATGAAGGGTTCTGCATGGCAGAATGGGGAAGTGAGTCCTTACTGCTAGGGAAATGTGCTTGTTATTTTTTGATTCACTACTTGGCATATCAATTAATCCTGTCCATACCCCTTTTTAAGAATTCTGAGTTCAAAGTTGATCATAGTGGTGCACACCTTTAATTCCAGTACATGGGATACAGAAGCAGGCAGATCTCTGTGAGTTCAAGGCCAGCCTGGTCTACATAGTGCGTTTTGGGATTGGCACACATTTTTAATTTCAGTACTCTGCAGGGCAAGGCAGCTGGGTCTCTGGAAGTTCAAGGCTGGCCTGGACTACACAGTGAGTTTTAGCCTAGCCACAGATAACTAGTGAGACCATGCCAAGCCGGGCGGTGGTGGCACACGCCTTTAATCCCAGCACTTGGGAGGCAGAGGCAGGTGGATTTCTGAGTTCGAGGCCAGCCAGGTCTAAAGAGTGAGTTCCAGGACAGCCAGGGCTATACAGAGAAACCCTGTCTCGAAAAAAGAAAAGAAAACAAAACTGGACACTGAGGCCCAGTCTACACCGTGGTCCACTTTCAGGACTCTTTCTCTTATAGTACTGCCCTCTCTCATGCTTGGCCTGGACCTTCTGCCATAAAATTACACTTGCTTTAAGCTAAACTCAAACTCTATAAGGCCTTCTAATGGGTTCATGTAAGTCCCTGAGATGTCAACATTCAAATCATCTAAAGGACTTTGTGTAATGCTAAGCATCTATCGTAATGCTAAGTCATTGTTAATTTCATCTATAAAGCTAGGAAAGATTCTTTTTAGGTAATGACAATTTCACCATCATGTCATGACAAATAGCTAATGGTAACTGGACTGATTAATAGTGATCAATTTTCCCTGACTTTATTTCCTGAAACAGTAGTTTGTAAAGCTGTTCTCCTTAAGGGTACAGAGCAAGCCACCTGGGTCTGAACAGAAAACAAAGCAGGCTCTGTGGGAACTCACAGCAGGGTGGCTCACAAGACAAAGGCAAATTCTGAAATAGTGTTTTTAGTACATGCTAATGAAGCTGACAGGAGGGCTCTAAGGTCAGCAACTGCATCTGCACTGCTAAATCCCATCTGTCACACTGACCTGCCCCCCTGCCCCCCTGCCCCCCTGCCCCCTGCCTCCCGTGCTGATTTTAATTTCCACATGGAACCCAGAATTTGCTAATGACCACTCAGCCCCTTACTGTGTACTCCAACCAACGATTACTTTGTTTTCCTCGTGCTCTTGCACTGAGCTACGCCTTCCCATTTAATATTTATTTCATAGTTTTAACTCAGGTCATTTAAGGTATTGGGTAGGTTCTGTGAACACATGAAAGTTAGCATTCAGTAATGACAGGCACATGCCCTATTCTTGAGAATTCACTATCTAGAACAAGGTAATAAAATAAAGCCTAACATACTAAAGATGGGGGTCTTATTGAATATTTAAATGAAGAATTATAAAAAAATCAGCTTATACATGAAACCCTGGAGAATATTGCTGAATTATCTTTTTCTGGTTTCAGGCTGTTTTCATTATTTTGCCAGATAGCCAGAACTTAGTTCTGGGTCCTTAGACAATCTTTAAATAATGGATGCTCATTCAGCTGAGACCAGAACTGTTCTCTACGAAACACTCCAGGAAGCCACAGACGTAATGCTTGTCTGAAACTCTTTAATACTTTACCCTTAAATCTTTAGCTGGAGCAAGGTCCAATGTCTTCATTTTTGTTTTTGTTTTTTGTTTTTTTTTTTTTTTTTTTTTTTTTTTTTTGTCTTGACTTAAGCAATCTCATTTTTTATATATCCTTTAGGTCAAATATTCCTAGCACCATGTCCACCTTTACAGAGGCCAAGGTAAGCAAACAGAACAGCATCCTCTTAAGATGTATGCAGACTTTTGGCAGGCTGTAGCAGACTCGACAGCTGTCTATGTCCACCTTCCCCACATGGCTACCCTTCACATTTGCCTTCACTTCTGCACTATCACTAAGTCATCTCCCACATCTCCATCTCCCTTTAGCATGTTTGCAGAAGGAAATCTAAGCAATGGAATGTAAGAGGTGATGCGTGTACTAGTAATGAATATACACAGGTATCATAGCTAGACTCCTGCCCACACACACTCATGCCACAGCCACACACTTGTCTCCCTTTCTGCTAACTTCCTCTTCACCTTGGGGGAATGTAGCCAGATGACAAGGGTCCTTTGTTAGAGCAGATACTACATGGGAGGCTCAGTGTCAGTGGATAGCAAAGGATAATATTCTAAGTTACGGTCAGTCACTGGCTTCTTTGGATACAATTGCTGAAACAGAATGGAACTAACTGGCTTTAAGGAGTCTTCTCTTAAAAAATGGAAAAGAAAAGGAAAAAAAAAAAAAAGCATTAGGCTTGGCTGGGCCTGGTTGGTTGCGCCTTGAATCCCAGAAGATAGACACAGGCAGACTTCTGTGAGTTCAAAGCCAGGCTGGTCTACATAGGGAATTCCAGGCCAACCAGGGCTACACAAGCTGTTAGCCTGTCTCAGAAAACACATAAATAAAACAAAACAAAACAAAAAATAGGATTATGCAAAATTACTAAACTGATATATTGAAATATATAATACTAATATTTTGATAAATCATCTGTCCTTTTACTTTACAAAATATATTCTATAAAAATGGGCTCATATTGGGCATAGTGTTTTACAGCTTTCTATACTTAACATAATGCTATGAACATCTGTCCTAATCAAAAAATAAGTTCAAACCATAAGGTTACCAAAATACTAACAGCAGTTTACTAAACAAAGTATTCCAAATATTTCATATCTATTATTTGTTGCTGCTGGGTTTTTTTATTTTTTGTTTTTTTTTTCGAGACAGGGTTTCTCTGTATAGCCCTGGCTGTCCTGGTACTCACTCTGTAGACCAGGCTGGCCTCGAACTCAGAAATCCACCTGCCTTTGCCTCCCAAGCGCTGGGATTAAAGGCGTGCGCCACCACCGCCCGGCTGTTGCTGTTGTTTTTTTGAGACAAGGTCTCACTATGTAGCCCAGGCTGCCCTGGGAACTCAACTATGGCCTCAAACCAAGCCGCGCTAAAAGTAACAGAGATCCTCCTGCCTCTGTTTCCCAAATGCTGAGAGTAAAAGAAAGCACTACACACCCTACATATATCTAATTTTTATAATTTAAAAATATTCTTTTTCAATTATCTAGTCAAGATGATGTTTTATTAAGGTACCTGTTTGTCTGTGTGTTTATTTTGAGACAGGGATTCATCCTACATTTTAGACTGCCCGACCTTCGTTTGTTCATCCTCCTAACTACTTCCTGACTACTTTCCAAAGGCTGGGACTATAGCCGTGTGCTACTGTGTTTTTCTGTAAGTATGGATTATTAAACTTAATTACCTCTGAACTCTCCACATAGACTGCAAATGTGCAAAGTGTAAAGAGCTTATTTTAAAAACTTAAATCTTATGCATGTATCTGGTATTAAATAATAACAAAAAAAGGAAGTGTTTCTTCAACTTTAAGAAACATGAAATATATTTCCTCAAATATATTACTAAAATTTCTTTTCCTGCAAAATCAGAAATACATTTAAACAGAAACTCCATGAGGCTACTTACGTTAGGGTTGTTTCCACTCTTGAGACACGTGCGAGGTCTTCATCAGGGTCCTTGAACCCAGTAAAGGAGTAATAGGACCTGTGCCATTTGATGGGTCTATCAGGCATCCCTGTAGCTTCCTTGAGAGGCTGGGAATGCACATTAGTGTTCAAGCTTTGGACGTGTTCAACAGGCAAACTGCAGGAGTTGAGAATACACAATACTGTGCTTAGCAGATCGCTGCTGTGCAAAGTAAGTCTGACTGCTCGGAATCCTAGAGAATATAATTCCCCCAGACAATTAATACAGACAATTACTTGTTTTAGCTCAGAATCATTTTTCATGAAACAATTATAAAATTAGAATCTTTAAAAACATTTCATTATCCATTAAAATCTCCCCATTGTTAATCATCAGCAAATGAAAAACACATCCTCTTCCAAAGTCTACAGCAGAATTTTCACTTCTATGGATTTCTTTCTAGTTTGGCACCAGGAGTAGGTGCCATCCCAGTCAAGAAGGAGATGGAGACTATTTTCAGTTCTGCCTGTGGTGAATCTTGTCACTAAAGAGAGGGGGTGTTCTCACATCCATCACAAAGATTCTATCAGAGAGCAGGGTACTGGGGACACCTGTGTTGGCAGGGGAGGCCCAGGCTATCTACCTAATGTTGGTGTGCACAGCTCATCTTTAAAAAAATGTTTTAAATGTATTGTGTGTGTGTGTGTGTGTGTGTGTGTGTGTGTATGTGCACCACATGTATGCCTGGTGTCCAGAGAGGCCAGAAGAGGGTGTAAGATCCCCTTGGAACTGGAGTTGCAGATGGTTGTGAATTGCCATATGGATTCTTGGAACTGAACCCAGGTCCTCTGGAAGAACAGCTAGTGTTCTTAACCACAGAACCTCTCTCCAGGTCCAACACCCAAAATGTAAAAGATGCTTGAAAATTACACAAGGGAGCAGGAAATATAGTGCACTGGTAGAGTTCTTGCCTAGAATGCACGAAGCCCTAGGTTTGATTCATAGCCCTACAAAAAATTAAATTCTATTAAGTATTATTAGCTATAATTTAGACAAATTCTCACTATGTAACCCTGGTTGGCCTCAAACTCACAGATATCTGCTGGTCTCTGTCTTCTGAGTGATAGGATTAAACTGTGCTACTATTCTGGGCTACAAAAAATTTATTACCACAGTCATTGTAAAGTTTCACACATATCCACATGAATAAAGTCTGTTAACAGGCATATAATTTCACATCTTTACTAGATATAACCACGTTAACTGTTGGTACACAGTCTTCCAATGACATGTATTAATCATGTAGCTAGCCACACAATGCGTATATTCACAATTAAATTAATTAAATAACTAAAACTAAGCTGAGCATGATGGTGTAGGCCTGCAACTCCAGCTCTTGTGAGCGGGGGAGGCAGACTTCAAGGTTGTTCTTGGCTATATGGTGAGTTTGAGGCTAGTTTGGGCTAAGATTTTTTTTTTTTCTCAAAACAATAACTATCTCTTAAATACACCATCACCACCACCATAAATATTTAAACATTTAAATAAAACTTAAAATCTATTCCTTGATCACATGAGCAACCTTTCAGGTACTCAAAGTCATATGGCTAGTGCTTGCTTATACTTGAGGGTTCATCTGTGGAATATTTACAGGGTCCCTTGTACAAGCTCTCTTAGATAGTGCTGGTCTAACCTTTTCTATACTCTTCTCTGAACTGTATTATCACATACATGCTAATGTTATCATGTATATACATATGTATGTTTCTAAACACACACTCACTCATTTTAAATTGTTCCTTTTAGTAATAATGATATCACTATAGAACTATTATTTTGAATTTTTTTGCCACCTAACTTGGTGGACTAGCCTGACTTCTT
Source organism: Montemys delectorum (assembly GCA_019843815.1). Classification (NCBI taxonomy): domain Eukaryota; kingdom Metazoa; phylum Chordata; class Mammalia; order Rodentia; family Muridae; genus Montemys; species Montemys delectorum. Next base: position 15,764 of record JADRCD010201608.1, read on the forward strand.
ATTATAAGGTTAAAATAAGTTCATTCTTGTTTTCTATAAAATTTAGGTTTGACTATGTCTTGATATATTTTTCTGAATTTGATTTGTTCCACACTCCCATACACTGACTATACCCTAACCTTCACCCTAGTAAGATGTTCTTCCAAATAATTTTGAGATGTTCAGCCAATTTCCTACATAACTACAAACCCCCCAACCCTTGGAAAGCTCTAGTCTTGCAGTTTGGGGGCTATAAAAACCCCACTGTCTCCGTTGTTCAATGCTATTTTCTCAAACCCTGTTTTAGGGAGATAGCCCTGTCTGACACAAAACAAAGCTTGGGTTGGTGGTTTTACTCTCATTCGGTGGGATCAACACCTTCCACATCTATACGTAGAAATGAGCCTACTCTTTTCAGCAGCTACATGCTAGTCAATTTAACAACACAACACATTTATCACTTCCAAGAGTGCTGGGCTTGAAAGTAATTTCCGATACTCTATGTGAGATTGAAATGTGCTTTGCTTAACTGCCTTCTACCCTTCCTTGCTGGTTGTGTGTCTTGGTGTGTGCACCTTCACATCTGTGTATAGGCATGTTTGTGAAGGTCAATGCCAACCTCAGGTGTTGTTCTTCTGGCACAGTCCACCTTATTTTGAGGGATCTGGGTAATCCCTTAGGTGAAGCTGGTTGACTCTCAGACTCCAGGGATCCTCCTATTACAACCCCCTCCCCCCAGTGCTATCACAGTTGGCTTTTTTATGTAGGTGCTGGAATCTGAGGTCAGGTCTTTATTCTTGTATGCTAAGTACCCCGCTGACTGAACTAGCTCCTCAACCCTCTGGAGATGTGTATTCTTTTTGTTGTTGTTGTTGTTGCTTTGTTTTTTGAGACAGGGTTTCTCTGTGTAGCCCTGGCTGTCCTGGAACTCACTCTGTAGAACAGGCTGGCCTTGAACTCAGAAATTCGCCTGCCTCTGCCTCCCAAGTGCTGGGATTAAAGGTGTGAACCACCACTGTCTGGCGAGATGTGTACTCTTAGAGCCAGAGCTTAACTCCTTTTTGCAGATATACTCTGCTAGAAAAACATATACAATACAGAACATGTAAAAGTAAGACATTTTTCTTAATAGGATCATTTTGAGGACTATTGGTAGGAGAAAAGAAAAATTCAAACTTCTCCCCTTGAAGTTCAGGAAGAAGGAGCTAAGACTTAAAATAGCTAATTTAATAGCTTAACAGGAACACACTCAGCACTCAGGAGGCAGAAGCTGGGGGACTCTTTGTGACAGAGTCCACTTGGTCTACATAAGCTCAGGCTTTAAAAAGTCACAGACGTTCTGCACTTGCTCTTGCAGAGAAGCTGGATTTGACTCCAGCACCCACATGGTGGCTTACAACAATCTGCAGTTTCAGTTCTAGGAAGCTGATGTCCTTCTGACCTTGGGTACCAAGTATGCCTATGATATACAGACATAAAAGCAGGCAAAATACTCAACTAAAAAAATGGTTACATCTAGCTGGCATAGTGGCACATTCCTATAATCTCAGCACTCAGGAGGTAGAGGCAGGTGGATCTCTTTGAATTTGAGGCTAGCCTGGTCTATAAAGTGAATTCCAGGAGAGCCAAGGCTGTTATGCACAGAAACCCTGTCTTCAAAAACAAAACCAAAAAAGATTAAATCTAATAAAAAATTTAAACTAAGTCAAGGAATAAACTGTACTTTCCATATTTATCAGTTTATCAGTTCATTGATTATTGACTCTATCACATAGGCTGCTATCCAGTATGACAGACTGTTAGTTCCTTAGGCTTCCTTTTGAGAATAGAAGTTTTGCTGTTTTGGGTGAGATCATTACAAGGTATGCTGCACATGTTTCTGTGGGGCTAGGAATAATGCCACTCACGAGTAAAGCACTGGCTAATTAATGTGAGACCCTCGGTTCAATCCCCAGAAATAAAAATAAAGTCTGAATTTACATAGCCACATCAGAGCATGAAGAAACCTTTCTTTCTTTTTTTCTTTTCCTCTTTCTTTTTGAGACAAGGTCTTCCTATGTAGCTCTGATCTGTAACTCACTCTGTAGCCTAGGCTGGCCTTAAACTCACCAGATCCTTCCACTGCTGCCTCCACCATACCTGGCCTGCAGAAGCACTCTTACCATGTGCAGATGATATCAATGTAAAGGGTCACCAGCAGACCCTTTAAAGAGCAGCACCTGATCATTTCAGCTTGCTGGTTTACTGTTATCCCAGTCAAGTCCATTTTGTAACAGAGAGATTCCGATTTCCTCTGGTATATAAAAATGCTTTATGTATTAATACTATCTTTTTAAAAATCATTCATTTTTAACTTAATTTCTGCCTTCACCTGTTCTTGCTAATGAATAGTTTTCAGTTAACCATTAGCTGGTAGTGGAGGACTTCTGGACCTTGCTCAGCCAAGGCTGGCTACAGCTATTTGTTTAAGCATTAACTCAGAGAAATTCTTACTGAATCCTATTTTGTTTTAATGCTTACTTTGATAATAAAGTTCACTTCCACTTGGACCACCAAAAGAATCCAGAGCTGGAAAAATGACTTATGTCTTTAAGAATGCAATATATTGTCATGAAAACAGAAAAAAAAATGCCCTAATAAAGAAATAAAGAGAAGATATGAAAGTTGAGAGTGCTTGTCCAGGAAAAGGTTGTATGGAAATGTAAGGGGTGCAAGGAATATCAGGGGGTTCCAATGACCACAATATATCATCTATGTATGAAATTGACAAAGAATAGAAACATCAATCTCTTAGTAATGCCAAATTGTTAATAAAAATTCAGTAATGAAAAAGAACAATTTACTTTTAATTTTATAACTGTTAGGTCCAAAGTGGTCCTCGGAAATGGCAGTGCTGGTGACAATGTCCCAAACAGAAGAACTCTGACCAAATAAACAGAAGGCTAAACTCACTATCCTCAGGCATCTAGTTCCCAGGTTATCTGAACAGTGTGCCTCAGCTCAGACCCCACCCTGCTGGCTGGCTGACTGACAAGCACTCTGGCTCTTCCATCATCTGGCTTTTCTTTGAACTATACAACATCATGGATGGATTAGAACTCACTTTGTAGACCAGGAATGGCCTCAAACTCACAGAGATGTTCCTGCTCTGTCTCCCTAGTGCCAGGATTAAAGGCATGCACCCCAACCAATACTTGGCTGGAATACTTCGGGAAACAATTTTTTAAACACACAAAAATGACTTGCTTAAACACATTCAGCTAGGAACAGAATCTAATTCTAGAAAAACAATTATAAGGCTCAAATCCCAAAGTATTCTGGCAATGTCAGAATTACTGAACACATTTCACATGAAGCAGGCAGGGACACAACAGAAATAAACAACATACCGGTAGTACTGACAGGCTCCTGACCTTCAGAGGAATTCTGGGCTGTTTTTTCTCTTATATAAAATGTAAGCTGAGTTGGTTTCAGAGATTTGAAGCCTGGTTTCTGGAGATTTTCTAAATAGACACTTAATCTTTTAAGAGAATTTTCATTGACTTCCTAGAAAAAAAATAAAGGGCATTTAGATGTGAGTAAAGAAAGACGAGACTATTACGTGGTCTTTACATATATTGAAGATATTAAGTAATTACTGTTAAAAATGTTGAGGGTACCTGGGCTGGTGATGTAAGCCTTTAATCCCAGAGGCAGAGCCAGGCAGATCTCCATGAGTTCCAGACCACTGTTTCAAAACAAAACAAAACAAAACCAACCAACCAACCAAAAACAGAGCTATACATTGAGATGCTGTTCTGTTCTGTTTTGTTTTGTTTTTTAAATTGTGAGCTGGAAAGATAGCTTACTGGTCAGAGCACTGGGCTGCTCTTGCACAGAACCTGGGTTCAGTTTCTAGTACCCATGTGGCAGCTCCTACATAACTGCTTATAACTACAGCACCAAAGGATGCAATGCCCTTTTTTAGCCTCCATGGGCGCATGCGCTCACTCACCAAACACAGACATACATATACACATAACTAAACATAAATACTTAAAGAAATGTTGGGATTTCACAGATTGTTTGGTAAAAGGAAAAGTTAGCAGTGGTAACTGCTGAAGGTGAGACAGAGAACATGTGAGCATCACGGAATCATGTGAGCATTAGGGTAAAAGGTGGTCAGAGTCCTTCATCATGTAGGAGGAAAACCAGCTTAGCTATGGCTGCTATCCCAAAGCAATAAATTAGTGATTATATAATTAGATTTATTATATCTAGTAATATTTCCATGACAGACCACTGAGATGCATTTTTTATAAAAACAGAACTAAGAAAATCCCCATATATACGTAGTAAACAAAACTATAAGACAAATAACCAGGTAAGAGAGAATCCAGCTTACTTTTTAGTAAAGGGTATAATGTGCTCTTTGATGTATATAACAGCAGCATCCTCTTGATTACTGGGGTACTACACAGTTCCCCAAAGAGGAGAAGCATAAAAGAGGGGATAGAGATGCACAGACATGAAAGGATTCCAAGGTCAATTGTTGTATAAGAAAGAAGAAATGTTGGTAAAGAATGGCAGGAACAGTAACTGCTTCTTTTATATTTTAAATGTGTGTGTGTGCACGTACGCACATGAACATGAGCACATGTGTATGGATGTGTTGTGTGTATGTTATAGCAGATGTGTAGAGGTCAGAGGAAAATTTCCTGGAATCTGTTCTTTCCTTCCATCACGTGGATCCTAGGGACTAAACTCAAGTTGGCCACCTAGGCAGTAAATGGCTTTATTTACTGGCTGAGCTAACTTACTGGCTGAGCTAACTTGCTGGCTTTATTTTATTTTTCTAAGTATCTCTATTAAGCCCAGGATGGTCTTGAACTTGAATTTAAGGTCTATATGTCTGAGTCTCCAAAGTGCTGTAAAGCTGTACATTTCTAAGCCTAGATTAATAACAACTGTTTTGTTTGTTTTTGAGATAAGGTTAGAGTTCTCGCTATATAACTCGGGCTGGCCTTGTCCTCCTGGCCTTGCTGGGATTAAAGGTACGTAAGCTTGGCAATAGCAACTGCTTTTGATTATTTAAATCTCTCTTCCTTCACACAATGTCTTGAGAGTAGAAGTCATTTTGCATTTTGTTTCTAGAATTTATTATATGACACACTTGGTCAGGAAGCTCTCTAAGCAAGTTCGGTCCTGTCCTGCCACTGTGGCACTAAGTCTTGCTTCATGCAAGAGTGTCCTCCTGAAATCTCAGCATTTGGACCTTGAGAATTTGTTTTGAGGTTCTGGTAAGGAGTACAGCTTCTGGGATACACCAGAGGATCAAAAAGTTTATCTGATCAGAGAATACAATCCTTTTTAATGAAGCACTAAGTTTTTGGAGGGATGGGATGCACGTAGAGTAAGCATGATGCAGAGGACACCTGCCTAACCAGTCAGGTCACCTACCAAGTGACAGATGTCATGTCAAGATCACCCTCACACCTAAGTCCAACTGGATTCACTGCAAGTTTGAGGTCAGCTTGAGTTACCTAGCAAGACACTCCCAAAACCAACCAACCAAAACAAAACCAAACCACAAAATGAACCAAAAGGGCTAGATCTTGATCACAAACCCCTTGGGAAGCTAATGTGAGAAGACACTCTGTCACAAAATCAAAAATCGAACCCAAACTCTACCCAAAATGAAATGAAACTGGAATCTTTTTTTTTTTTTTTTTGGTTTGGTTTTTCAGTTTTTTCGAGACAGGGTTTCTCTGTGTAGCCCTGGCTGTCCTGGAACTCACTCTGTAGACCAGCTGGCCTCGAACTCAGAAATCCAAACTCAGAACTCTGCCTCTGCCTCCCAAGTGCTAAGATTAAAGGCATGCGCCACCACTGCCTGGCAAAACTGGAATCTTTAAAGTTACTTTTGATGTTTTTATTTTTGCTAGAAGAAACAGTGGAAGGGTTTTGTGGGAGTCAGTATACTCAATGATCTGTAGCAAATGAACAGGAATGGGGGCACAGGAAATTGAGGCCAGACTGAGATTTTTAAGGGACTTTTGTGTTGTATATTTTGAAATCTACTAATAGCCCATATATTAAATTTAGAGTATTAAAAGGAAAAGAATCTCACTAGTGAGTGCCAGTATGAAATCCTGGACTTGGAGCCTTGAGTGCGTACTCAGCAGAGGGCAAGATTTTGGTGAGCCAGAGCTGTGTGGGTAATGGCAAGAAGAGTGAGAAGCCTTTATAGACCTGCATTTCACTGGTGATAGAGGACCAACAATAGACCTAATAAATAAGGAGCCAGGCACTTTGGAATGAAAACAGATACAGAGAAAATACTGATGGGCAAGAAGAGGAGCTGCTGGAAAGGAAGATAGAATAGAAGCTGTCAGTGGCCTGGGAGAGGCTCCCTGAGAGGCAGAGGTAAGCCATCTCTGAGGAGGACAGTCCAAGTTGAGGGAGCAGTGAGCATAAAGGCTTGGTGAAGGGTTAGTGCTCAGATCACAGTGGCTGAGGGAAGGGAAGACACATGATCAGCCCAGAGTCACTGGGTGAGTGAGTTCTCAAGACCACACTCAGGCTCAGTGGCCAGCTGGGATGCATACAACTCAGAAAAGCTGTTATATTCAGTCAAGGTTTACTAAAGTAGAAGACTGGCTGGCAGAGGGTAGCTGTACAGGGTAGAGAGTGAGCTTTTTCTTGGTTGTTCCACAGTATAGACTACAGTTAGGTCTTCATCCCCAGTAGTGAAGTGCAGCAATGTTCAAGCTGTGCTGCACCCCACTGCTGGACAGGGGTATTCACTTGAGCCTGGTACTCAAGGTTTATTATTACAGGTTAAATCAGGGACCAATGTTAATAAAAAAAACAAAGGGACCAATGAGATAACTCTAACACACTTAGCTCTATAATACTACCTGATATTAAAAATATTGATGGTTCTGAGTTTGCCCCAGGACTTTTGCCAGTTTGCATCCCCTGAACACCAAACAGGTAGCACAAGTTCAGAAGCACACAGCATGCAGAGACGTCTCCAGGCACTGACAATCTACCCAGGGCACCCCTCCAACAAAGACTCCATCAGGCGAAGAAAGGCAGTTTCCTCTCAAGCCTTTTATTTTACTCTTAAAAACTATGCAGAAACATTATTACACTCTTCAACGTATGTGGCAACTTTACTGTTTATATGAATGACAGCTTTGAATAAACAATGGTTTCAACTGCTCTATTACAAATGTTCACTAAATTTACTAATTGGAAACTTTATTATTTTTCAAGTTAGTACTGCTTCTATGTTAACCATTATCATGACAGAATAATCCAAATTTACAGGAATTTCTGCATTATATTGACTCAAAGGTAAATCAACTAAACATAGACAATAAGTTAAAAAATACGTGTTTACCCTTTCCCTGGGGTGCTGTCCAAAGAAATCAGGATGAACTGCAAAGTAGAAAGGCCTCAAGGCATTGATGGCTTCTGCCCCTGATAAAGCTCGAGAGTAGTGAAGCCAATGAGGGAGGACCTTCCTCAGGCAGAACCTATCAGAGACACAGGGATTACTCTCTGTGACACACATACATCCACCATAGAGCACCATGTAGGAGGTGCAGCCAACCTAAACATACCATGCAGGGGAAAACTGGAGAATGTGGTAGAAACTGATTTGCTACAATCTGTCAGGTTTTAATAGTGGTTCAAGCCCTTTACTGCAGCATGAGCAGTAGTAGTAAGTAAGAGCAGAACTTCCTTCCATGGCTCTCTAAGAGCTGGCTTCACCACAGGTGACAGTTTTCTCCTTGAAGCTCTGTTTTGTGTTCCTTAGTTTACATCAGTGTACTTTTTCCAGTGCAGTGGGGTATCAAGAGGAAGATGTCCTTCAGTTTCCCCATTTCCAGAGTGGTAACAATTCTAAAAGACAACTTGACATTCCCATTCTTAAGTTCTGTCTCAAACTGTCTAGAATGTTCTTAAAGTACTATTTAATTTCTTCAAAGGAAATAATACTACAATATTTTAGTCCAAAGAATATGACATGATTCTTGGGGAGCAATTCCACAGTGCCTATCTTTGAATACTGAAATTTACATTTCCATTCTAATTACTCTAAATAGAAGTGTCTAAAAGTTTTGGGCATGCTTTGCAACCTATCAGGCATGCTGAGTCTCAACAACCTATCAGGCATGTTTTATACTGTTAAAATGATAGAGATTCTAGAACTAACTTGAAGATTTCTAGATTTGTTATTTTTCTTTTTGTGTATTTGTATGACTCAATACCAAATAGGCACAGGTGTCTGGAGACCAGAAGAGTTCAATGGACACACATGAGCAATTATGAGCGGCCTGATGTGGGTGCTAGAACTGAACTGAAATCCTCTGCAAGAGCAGTGTGAGCTTTTAACCTCTGAGCCATCCCTCCAGCCTACAGAAGATTTAGCAATCTGGAAAACACCAGTATATTCTCAGGTTGCCTTCTGTTTTATTTTTGCATGTATCTGAGCCTTTTAAAGGTAAGTATACAGATGGTCTAGTACAGGAGACTGAATAACAAGGCAGCTAGTGGGATTGCTACGTTGGCAGAGTGCTACGTAAGTAGAAAAACCTGAGTCTGATCCTAGCCAGTGACATACAGTGAGAACCTGTCTCAGAAAGACAGATGGACAGCAAGGAAGACAGTTCAGCCCTATTCATCTCCTCTCTTTAACTTATCCCTAGGTGGCCTAAACTTGAGATCTTCCTGATTTGACCTCTGAAGGCACTGGGATCCCCACCTTCACACTGCTATTTTTGACTCTGTGGCATAACATCCTTTCTCAATGCTACCAAAGCACAAAACCCACATGAGGTAACACCACTTACACCTGTTCTCAAGTTAGCCTGGCAGCTTCTCTTTAAACTGTCTTCTGAGATCAGTCCTGTCTCTTGCTCTGCTACCAGACTGTCATTGCTGACACAGCTTGCATAGCCTCCTCACTAGCCTGCCTGTCTATCTTTTCCCAAACAATATTACATGCCGTTCATTTTTTTTTTCTTTTTAAAACTTATTACTTTAAAAAAAAAAAAACTTTCTACTGACTCTTTGGGAGTTCCGTATCATGCACCCCAACCCCACTCATCTCCCTGTCCCTTCATATCTGCCCTCTTCCCTTGCAACTTGCCCCCCTCAAAGAAAATAAAATACGACAGAATTAAAAAAAAAACCCTCATTGTGGAGGCTGTAATGTGTCACACACTATACACCCTTTTGTCAACATAGTTTTACTTGCAAACGTTCATTGCAATGAGTCATTGGTCTGTTTCAAGGCCTCTGGCTTCTGCTGCACTATCTACAATGATCAGGTGGGGGGCAGGGCCAGCTCTCTTCTGCACCTTAGCCACCAGGGCCCACTCTCCTGAATGCTACAGCCAGTGAGGGGCAGGGCCAGTACTCCCACTCTCATGACCTCAGGGCTAGCTCACCCACTCACCTGCTGAAGACAGAGAGAAGCCAGACAGAGAGAATCAAGAGGCTACCCCAGTGCAGATGAATGATGGGACCAGCTATCCCTTGCTTGCCTGACCTCATCCTCCACCAAGGTTCATCTCTATTGTGCTGCCCAGGTGGGGTGCAGAGCCAGGGTGGGATAGGAGCGAGGCAATTGTATTTCTTTCTTTTTCTTTTTTTTTCCGAGATAGGGTTTCTCGGTATAGCCCTGGCTGTCCTGGAACTCACTTTGTAGACCAGGCTGACCTTGAACTCAGAAATCCACCTGCCTCTGCCTCCCAAGCGCTGGGATTAAAGGTGTGCACCACCACTGCCCAGTGGCAATTGTATTTCTTATACACACACTTTTGATGGCTTCCACAGTTACTACAAGGCAAGACCCATTTTTGAGTCTTTAATCAGTCCTTTTAACTTGCTCCCAAATACTCCATGTAAAAACTTGTAGTCAAGTCTGGTGGCAGAAGTCTGTAACTCCAGTGGGGTAGAGTGGGAAGGATCAGGAATTCAAGAGTAGCCATGATTACACAATGAATTTGAGGCCAGCCTGGGCTGTATGAGACTTTGTCTCATCATCTCTTCTAGAGAACCCTCAGCTAAGCTCCAATGATCTTCCGTAGTCTTCACATTTACATGATTTATAAACCCTCAAACTTCCTCTGTGCCACGAACTTCCACCTATCCAAGTTGTACTTATTTATATGTGCTGCATATCTACTGTGTACCAGGAGAAGGAATTGTATAATTATTATAGTCATTTTCTTTTAAACTCTAAAACATCAAAGTATGTGCTCTGCAGATTGGGAACATAATACCGTTCTGGGAGAGGTTTAATTTATTTTTCCTCTTCATGTTTCATATAGAACTAACTATTCGGTCAGGATCTGTTTTTTCCTGCTTTGAATGGAGCCTTAGACAGTTTGGTTATTCATATTAGTTTTCTTTCTTTCTTTTTGTTCCTGCCTAAAACCATAAAATGATACAATTTTGAGATCTGAAAAACAAAGTTGAAATTGACTCGATACACAACAGACCCTCCTCTAAACAAAGTGGACCACAGAGCTTACCTCCTCAAAGGCCTCAGGTGGCAAAACATTTCCGAATAAGCACGCCAACTTCCAAGCATCCATTAATTGCCTAATGGATGAAGTGAACAGAAGAACAGAACAAGTGAAAGGTCAAAAACATATTACCATCATGTTACCATCCTCAAAGTGAGATGCTTAAGTATTAACCTAATAAAATGTTTAAAAACGTTTTACATGTGTGAGGATGTGGTTTAGTTATTTTTGTGTTGCTGTGATAAAAAACAAAACAAAACCCTGCAATATAAGAAGAGTTTATTTTGGCTTAGTTCCAGGAGGGGTTACTCTGTGTGTGTGTGTGTCTGTGTGTGTGTGATCCTTCTTCCAACTTCCTAACCTTTTGTAACCTTCTCGAAGAGTGCTACAAGCTATTTATGACTTTCTTTTGTTCTGTGACTAAAAGTCCATGTAACTGCTTCTATGTTGGAATATATTATTCAGGGAAAACGAAATTCATCTCCCTGGGCTACAGTTATTCATATTTGATATGTAACATGAACACTTTCTGTAATTACTACCTTTGTGGGAAGAGAGATTTTTTTTTTCTGTTAGCACCCTTATCTATATATGAAAGTCTTTTCTTAATAAGCTCTAGCCTGTCTTCATATTGTTTTATCCTAAAAAATTTTTTTCTTCTGCAGTGTAAATCAAGATCTCCACTTCAACTGAGTAAAATCCCTGAAAGAACTCAGTCAGTCACTGCCATTGCTGCAGTTAGCTATACAGAGAATGAAAGACTCTCAGGAGATTAGAGACACACTGCTTCAGAACATGGGCAGGTTCTGGGGAACACTAGTGATACTAGCTCTAACAGCCTATTGTAGCTATGTCAGCGGCAGGAGTTCTGTCTGCAGACAAATTCTCATGACAGCTGTCAGTACTCCACAGAATAGACTGCCCTTCCACTTAGAGAAAAACTCAGGTAGGCTACAGATGGACAAGAGACACTCCTCATTGTCTCATCAGACTCAGATGGCATTCTGAGTCCTTAATTTACCACTTCATCAATGCTTTGTTAGGTCCAAGGTAAAGCACTGAGCATTAAGACAATTGTTGTTTTCACTAAACTTAGTCTATGAGGAAAGGGTAGAGAAGCAGGACACAGACACATGCAGAAAACCATAAAACAAAGCAGCAAATGCAATGATTCAGACTTCAAGAGCAAGGGGAGACTTCCTGGGGCTACACCTATAGGATAGGGAGGGCACCCTGGAGAGTCTTGTCCTAAAGAAATGGTCTACTGTGTGGACAGAAAGTAGATATTTAAGGATAAAATTCATTTACAAACCAGTATAAATGACTACTGAATCTACTTAGTAGAGGTATTACTTTCTGTTCCATTCCTTCCTTTCCTTGAGGTCTACAACTCTCTATGTAGCTCAGGCTGGCCTGGAACTTGCTATGTTGCTAACTGCCTCTGTCCATTACTTTTGACAAGCACGGAAATGATCAAATAGAGGTCTTCAAGACTGAGCTTTGGCCCCTTGGCACAATCTGTATTTGAAAGTAACTTATTTCAATTAACTTAACTTCACACTAATTTCACTTTAGTTATGGTTAACTTTGTAACTATTTTGTAATTTTTTCAGAAAAAAATTCTCTCAAGTAATGATTCACACCTACCTACCTTTCTTTTCTTTTCATTCTTTTTTTGTTTGTTTGTTTTTGGAGATAGGATATCATGTTGTAGACTTGGCTGGCATCCAACTCAGAGAGATCTACCTGCTTCTGCCTCTGGAATATTGGGATTAAAAGCATGCACGCTCTCACCCAGAGACCAGTAATTTTTGTTTTTTGGTTTTTTAAAATTGCTTTTAGGCTTTCTACTTAGAGTAGGGTATCAAGAAAACAACAAGAGCAAAATCAGGAAACAGTATTAGATGCATCAATGGATAATAAGTTCCATTTGTTTGTTTTTGGAGACAAGGTTTCTCTGTGTAACACCCCTAGCTGTCCTGGACCTCATTCTGTAGACCATGCTGGCCTTGAATTCACAGAGATCCAACTGCCTTTGCCTCCCATTGCTGGGATTAATGGCACTCTACTATCGCCTGGCTGGATAACACATTTTTTTTTAAATTTTCATTTATTTATTTATTTATTTATTTATCTATCTATTTATGATAACACATTTTTTAGCTTTCCTTTTGTATCTTGCTGGAGAGTGAAATCATAACTACAAACATTACAGTTTCAAGGAGACATGTACTTCTGGCCCAGCCTCACCTCTATACAGACCTTGGCACTACTCCAAGGTCCAATTAAACCCACTGAACTCTAAGATCTAGCACAAGAAAAAGAGTTATCACAAAACTCTTCCAACCTGCTGTTGCCCTTCAAACATCTTTGCATCTTGTAGGATTAGTGTAGGGCATGCCCTTCTGGGCCTTCCCATTATGGAGGATCAGGTTTTCACAGAGTACTTACCCTAGCATTGCAATTTCCCTGAGTTTCAAATTCCTTCATCAACACTAAGCCAAGGGATGTCAGGCATCTCCAGCACCTCTTCAGTAGGCCATCTTTAGACAAATGTTTCATTTAACCAACCAACCAAACTTTGACACCTTTTTTAAACTATATGAGCTCCATATTAAATCTGGAATCTTCTCTCAGTGGTCTCAAACTGATAACCTCAGCCTGATCCTGTTTCCTTTTACCATTATCCTACAATCTTAAATCCATTTGCACACACATTCCACAGGTGTCTTCAATGAATTAGCACACTCTTTAAGCTCTTTAGTGGTGGAGTGCACCACTTCATGGACTACATACACGCGAGTACCCTATGCCTCATAGACTCCCCTCTAAGAGTCTACTTAGCCATAAGTCTGATTACAGGTCTAGAGGTGAACTGAGAAGCCTTCAACTTGGGGTGGAGCTCCTCCCAGGGCCCCACCAGCCATAAGGCTCTCCAAGCAGCAGCGCAAATCCAGCCTCGCCTACGCCTTAGCACTCACAGGCCAAGACCTGTGAGGCAAGTGTGGAGTCCCTGGGCAATTTTCGCTAAGCAAGGAGCTCCTGCCTGGTCTCGCCCACTGTTCCAGATGCGCACAGGCCTTGGTCCGTGGTTGGAGACCCCGTCACTCTGAGCCAGCAGGCCGCACGAACCGTGCTCATTGGCTAAGGCGGACCGACCTTCCTCCTAGAACGCCTGCGCAGGGCCAGCAAGCGGCTCCCAGCCAGGACGTCGGCTCTCGGCGGCCTCCCTCCCCGCTTCAAAGCCGCACTTGTCCGTGTCCTTACCCCGCTATCTGCGGGTTTCCGAAGGGAGCTTCGGGAGACACAAGCCGGCTCTTCCCGCCGACTAGGTCTGAGGGAGAAAGATGATTGGCAGGCAGGTGGGAGGACGAGAAGCAAAGGTAAAGGAGTAGCCGGCGGCAGGGGGCGGGGCCAGTGCGCGCACGCGCAGCCGCTGGTTGGGGGGAGGGGCGGAGCTGTGCAGGGCGCTTTGGTGACGCAGTCCTTGCTGAGCAACCGTTGGTAGTCTTGGTAGGCTTCCTAGATGCAGTTTGAAAGATCCCGTTCCTCTGGCTTACATTTCCCACTTGGCTTTGCCTCAATCATTATCTGGATTTATTCATTATTATTTGAGACAGTGGCTCACACTGTAACCCACGCTGGCTTTGAACTTGCCGGCAATTCTCCTGCTTCAGCCTCCTAGGCGCTGTGGTTACAGGCGTGACGCATCACGTCTAGCCACCAGGCTGTTTTTAAATGTTCAGTGTACTCAGCATGGGCTTTTTACTGCTTTACTGGACGTCTGTAACTGATCTTCAGACCTGCAGATGATGGAATAGAAATTGCTTTTTGCTATGCTACCTCTTGGCTTGGTCAACCAGCAAGAAGCCATTCCACCCCTTTTCTCGGCTCTTTATTCTTCTGAAGACAACCTTGCGGCCCACATCGCTGCCTTTTGCAGGAACGTGGTTTATAATTGCCTACACGAATTTCACCTCCTGTCTCTGAGGCAGTATGTGCGCGCCACAGATCACTCAAGCTTAAGAGTTCTGAGACTTAAATTTTCCTGCCCTTGTGAGACTAGATTTAAGGACACTGCCTCTACCCATTTTGAGAACTCCTTTAAATACCTGTCCCATTTTCTACCCTATCTAGGGCTTTTTTCCCCCCTAAACGACTTGAATTTGTGGCTTACAGTAGTATTTAGAATGAGGATTTTGTTAAATAGGCTACAGATACTGAAGATGGCTTCTAAAGGACTTTCTGTTTTATTGTTTTTGTTTTTCTGAGACAGGATTTCTCTGTGTAGTCCTGTAGACCAGGCTGGCCTTGAAGAGAGATCTGCTGCCTCCCGAGTGCTGGCATCAAAGGCATGGGCCACCACCACCTAACAACTTCTGAAGTTCTAACTTCCTAGTGTTTTGGGACAATCCTTGTTCGATATTTACATTTTGGCATATTTGTTTAAAATTTTTTTTTAGCAGTGTCTAACCTAACTCATGTCAGTCACACATTATCATAGAGCAATTTTTTTTTAGCAATGTCTAACCTAACTCATGTCAGTCACACATTATCATAGAGCATACAGTAGTGTGCTGCCAGGCCGACTAACAGATGAAAGTGCTTGCTATCGGACCCTCAAGCCTGACCACCGTGGTGTGACTACCATAACCAGATAAAGGTGGAAAGAACAGATCCCACATGGGTGCGTGCTCCTCCCACACCATACACATAATAATCATATGAGACACACTAAAAGGAAATTATGAGGGTATTTTAGACGTTGGTGTAGTGCCCTGGGTTTTAGTGTTTTAAGTCTGTACTGCTAGTTTATGTTAACGTGACATATGCTAGAGTCCTCAGAGAAGAGGGAGCCTCGATTGAGATGATGCTGCAGGAAAGCATTTTCTTAGTGATTGATGTAGGAGGTCCCTGCCCACTGTGAGTGGTGCCATCCCTGGGCTGGTGGTCGGTCCTGGGTTCTATAAAACAACCCTGAGATTCCACCTCACACCAGTCAAAATGGCTAAGATCAAGAACTCAGGTGACAGCAGATGTTGGTGAGAATGTGGAGAAAGAGGAACACTCCTCCACTGCTGGTGGGATTGCAAGTTGGCACAACCACTCTGGAAATCAGTTTGGTGGTTCCTCAGGAAACTGGACATAGTACTACCTGAGGACCCAGCTATATCACTCCTGGTCATATACCCAGAAGATTCTCCAACATGTAATAAGGACACATGTTTCACTATGTTCATAGCAACCATATTTATAATAGCCAGAAGCTTGAAACAACCCAGATGTCCCTCAACAGAGGAATGGGATACAGAAAATGTAGTACATTTACACAATGGAGTACTACTCAGCTATTAAAAACAATGAATTCAGGAAATTCTTAGGCAAATGGATGGAACTAGAAAATATCATCCTGAGTGAAATAACCCAATCACAAAAGAACACACATTGTATACACATTGATAAGTGGATATTAGCCCAGAAGCTCAGAATACCCAAGATACAATTCACAGACCAAATCAATCTCAAGAAGAGGGAAGACCAAAGTGTGGATACTTCAGTCCTTCTTAGAAGGGGGAACAAAATACTCATGGAATGAGATACAGAGACAAAGTGTGGAACAGAGACTGAAAGAAAGTCCATCCAGAGACTGCCTCACCTGGGGATCCATCCCATATACAGTCATCAAACCTAGATGCCAACAAGTGCTTGCTGACAGGAGCCTGAGAGGCTCTGCCAGTGCCTGACAAATACAGAGACAGATGCTCTTAGCCAACCATTGGACTGAGCACAGGGTCTCCAATGGAGGAGCTAGAGAATGGACCCAAGGAGATGAAGGAGTTTGCAGCCCCATAGAAGGAAAAACAATGTGAACTAACCAGTACCCCTAGAGCTCCCAGGGACTAAACCACCAACCAAAGAGTACACATGGAGGGACCCATGGCTCCAGCTGCACGTGTAGCAGAGGATGGCCTTGTGGGACATCAATGGGAAGAGAGGTCCTTGGTCCAGAAAAGGCTCAATGTTTCAGTGTAGGGGAATGCCAGGGCCAGCAATCGGGAGAGGGTGGGTTGGTGATGGGGGGTGGGGGGTTAGAATAGGGGGCTTTTGGGGAGGGGAAACAAAGGGGATAACATTTAAAATGTAAATAAAGAAAATATCTAATTAAAAAAAAAAGGTTGAGGAAGCCTTGAGGAGCAAGTCACTAGCAGCCCTCTCCATGGCCTCGGCATCAGCTCCTGCCTCCAGGTTCCTGTCCTGCTTGGGTTCCTGCCCTACTTCAGTGATAGACTGTGATGTGGAAGCACAAGCCAAATAAACCATTTATCCCTGAGTTGCTTTTTCGTCATTTTTATTCCAACGGTAGTAACCCTGACTAGGTAAAAGTCAATCATTGCATGTGGTGATTCTTAGTTACCATACTGAGCACCTGTGGGCACTGATGTTTAAATGCACCCAGTGTGTGGCTTTCACTCTAAATTACATTATTAAAAAGGAATTTTCCATACTTTATTTACTTCTAAATTTCAATGAAAAAGCAATTTTTAAAAAATCACTTTTTGTTAATAAAACCATTGCACATAAATGAAATTTTTTTGCTTGAAAACTATTTGATAATTTCTAGTGTCAATAAGATACAAGTGCTGAATACAATGAGTTATTTTTATTTTATTTTCAACAATGATTACTTGAACTTAAAAAGAAAACCCAACAACAACCCTTTACTAACTAATGGTTGGTGAAAAGCCAAACCTTCCCAGCCCACTTCATATTCTCTTTCAGCCACTTCAAGGCAGAGCAGTGCTCCAGACTGTACACCTGTTCCTTGTTAATATTGACTGTCATGTGCTTAATGAACAGCTTGGGGTCCGATATTCGAGCAGCCATGATCAATCTTTCTACTGCAGCTTGATAGTCATCCTTGCTTCGGGATTTGCTTTCTTCACATCTGTAAAATGAACCCAAAGGCAGAAATTCTCAGAAACAGCAGTGTGGTTTCTGTAGGAAATTAATCTGCATTTATTGTTTCTAAACTATCATGGCATTTTTTTTTTTTTGCAGTGATTCTTAAGCTTTCTGAATTGTGGCTTACAGTATGAGAGGCATTTTATATTAGGACCCAGTAGCAATTGGTAGTTTGAGAAACACTGATCTAGAACACAGCTAGTTACCTATGTTTGTATTTTCAAAGCTAGTAACTATAAATATTAAGCTGTATATGTTAGTATTAAGTGCAATACAGCTTGAATGATTAACAATCACATTAGATTTCTCCTGGTATTAGTTGTTTCTAGTTTCAAGCAAGTACTTAATATGCAGCTCACATTTTGTAACAAACCATAGAGCAGTATGATTTTCTTTGGCCCTGATGGGTACTTTATTAAATTTGTTTTGAGATCCATCTGCATCAACTGTGATTGTGTTTACTGGCATGAAACTCTTATTTTATGGTAGCTTTTCTTGTGGAGAAAGGAAATAGATAAAAGTATTTAAAATATGAGACTGATTCTTGCTCTTGGTACCTTGCATGTCAGTGAACATCAAGTTCTAAGAATGGTTCTACCTAAATTAGCACCAGTGTAGGCCACCTGGTGACGTAAATGAGGACCATGCTTCAAAAGGAACGAGTATCCAAGCGCCTTCTAGGGCCTCCTAAGCTAGATGAGGTGCTTTAGAGCCATATAGACTAGAAACCTGCACAAATGGCATATTCCCAATGTCTAAGAATGGATAACCTGTAGAGGTTAGTAACCTAAGGCAGGGCTAAGCACATCAGTAAGACAAGACATAATGGTCTTCATAAAATTAGAGATCTAGATATGTCACTAGTTACGGACTAGGGCTACAACTACCCTCACTCAACAATGACTAGAGAGGCTGCAACTGTGGGAAATAGGGTGCAAGAAGAAAATCAAATTCTTCTAAGAATAAAACCTAGACAACTCCTGCCACACAGCGCACGGTGTGCATGCATTACTGAAGCAGATCTGTAAGAACAAAGGCTAGTTTCAATGGGTTTTCAAAAGAAGGTGGAAGACAAAGGATGTCCTCTTGTAAACAGAGGCTGTAGCACACAACTCGGAAACAAACTGAAGAAAGCAGACGCAGCATTTCTGAGTCTGAGATGTTAGGGAACAATCTGCCCCTAGCCAACTGGATTTGGGGAACTTTTGTTAGAGACACAGACTATTCCTTGTTCCAATTTTCAAGCATCTTTAAATAGTGAAGAAACTTGGAAGGCATAGGTGGAGCAAAAGACAGGCTAATGACAGCCTTGGGCAGTGCCTTCCTGTAGAGAAAATGGAAAGCAGACTTTGGGTTCTTGAGGCCTGGGCCTGCCTTTGGGCTAGGGAACCTGGCACATGCTCAAGAGTCCCTGTGAGTTATCAGTAGGACTTTGGGATGATAAGCTGACCATCTGGCTGCTTGCTGTTCCACAGCGAGAATGTACCTGTCTCCAACATGGGAGTCTTGTGTCTCATGGGCCTGTGGCACACCAGTTTACAAACAGGTAAAATCTCAGCCCTTCACAATCTTTCTTGAGAGAAGTCACAAAAGGTACCTGAGTTTTCCTAGCCTTTTCTCTCTTGGATCACTCATTCTGGGAGAATCTGGCACTCAAGAAGCCTTTTTATTTTTAAAATGTGTTTTATATTAAATTTTATATTTAAAAATTAAGATTCTACAGATGAAAAACTGAGAAATTTCCCAGAGATAAGGGTTGTGTAAGTGTCCACATTGGCATGACATTTATGTCAGACTGTGGATCTGTAAGGAATAAAGAAAAGATTCTAATTTTTTTAGATAAAGACCCTTTAAGGTACTACACTCTTTAACACAAGAAAGGTTGCACTTAAAGAAGATCCATCTTTTAAGACAACTATTAACATTTTTGAAATTGCTAAAATGTTTACTGGGTATTATTAACCTGTTTGGTCTTTTTTTTTTTTTTTTTTTTTTTTTTTGGTTGGGAATCAAACCCAGGGTTCCCATACATGAACACACTCTACCACTGAAGTTCACCACTGCTCCTTAATTTGTTTGGTTTTAAGCCTGCAGTAGGTCTTGTTCTTTCTCAGTTTAAATGTTAGCCAAGTTTATAATACATATAGACTATAAATTAATATAACAGGCACACATTGCATTATAGGGCAGGTATACAGCTGCATCTATGTTCAGAATACGGCTGGAGTATCATCAACCCACCTTTTCAGAACAATCTGTAGCACCTGTGTGGGAGTTCCCGGGCTCTGAATACTACTAGCATTAGACACCAGAAATATTTCGATAGCTAAAAGCATTTCAATCTCAGATAAATAAGAAGGAACCAGTAGAAGTTTCCGATATAAGTTTCCCTCTAATGGTGGGTAGCAACCCAGTGAAAGAGCACCTGAAAAATCAAACAACATGTTACATTTCACCAAACTTCGATGGGTAAGACTTAGAGCTTCTGATTGTCTGCAGGTGATAGCCACTTACAGGTCAGGGTAGCTTTTTACATTCACAGATTTATTATACCTTTTATGATCATAAGTATCTTGGTACATTTGACACTGCTCTTTATGAAAACTCTGAAAATTGGCCTTTGAGTTTTACTGCAGCAAGTGCCCATGTTTTTCAAGTTCATAGTAACATATATGACATAATTTCAGAATTAATAAGGTAGCCAGGTGTAGTGATGCGTGCCTGTAATCTCAACACTTAGGCTAAAGCAAAAGTAAGTTGGAGGGATGAGTTGTGCAACATATAGTGAGATTATTTCAAAACAAGAAGAAAAACTTCCGAACTGGAGCATAAGCAGAACAGCTCTTTAGGTTTTAATGGGAATTGGTCTATGAACAACTTTATGCTTTTATGGTCACTGCCTACATTGAACTACAAATATAAAAAATAAGAATGTAATGAGAGAGTGCCACTTCTGTTAAATACTTACTGTGGTGGTCTGAGTTTACTCTGAGGTGCCATCAAGTCATGTGGCTATTACTGTACCTATTCTATCTGACAAGTGCTGAACACAAGAATGAAGTCTGACTCCAGCCTGTATGTGGCTGCCACATTCACTGGCTCAAGTCTAAAAACCTCATGTTCTGAGACAACAATTTTGACTTAGCTTAAAACTTTGGCTTATTATTAGAAATGATAGTTAATACTCTTAGGATTAACTATCCAACTGGACATGGACAATATTATGTAAAGGTTATCAAGATCAAATTAAATCTGTTGTAGATTATGTTTAACATGTTTGGGGTTATTTTTTCCTTCAAGAAACAACCCCAGTAGGTGATGCTGCTAATCTCTGAGAACTATATCTGAACACAATCCAAAGATGTTCCAGTAACATTTTAATATTTAAACTTTATTTATTTTATATTTATGTGTGTGTATGCATGAAACATGAGACTATGTTAAGAAATCAAAACCTAAAAAATCTCCGCAAAAATAAAAAGTATATTAAACACTTAAACTTATTACCTATAATGCAACCTAATTATTTTACCACTTCACTGGGAGAAAAGTTATCACTTGTTAAAAGTGATCCTAGCTGGGAGTCTGAGAAAACACTTGTAGGTCAGGTGGGGGTAGTCAGGATGTCTGATACCCCTTTACATTTCAATCTATCCAACTCTTTTACAAAGTATTTTAAGATATGTCAAACTATTTTAAGTTTTGTCCTTTGTTTGTTTTGCTTGCCTTTTACTGGAATTGATAACATGCCAAGAAATAAAGATGACACTTTTAAACAAAAGATGAAAAACAACACAGATCTGTTAGACCACTGCCTCTGAATATGTACCAACCATTATTTTTCATATGTAAAAATTTAGTTTTAAATGGATGGATCCTGGATTAGAGAATAATCAAAACCAACATATTAATTAAAACATTTCAATGGAACTTACTTTTGTAGTGGGCTCTGGCTTTGAGCCACAAACAACTTCTTCCTAAGGAAGTGATCAGTCTCCTGAGAAAGGAAAAGTCAATAGGGATGCTCTTTGCAACCATGAACTCTGCTACAGAAGATGATATGCCAAGACTGTTACTTTCTATACAGGCATCCAGAAGTTCATTAAAGAGAAGGCTAGACTGGGAAACTCCCATTGTTTCTGAAATGAAGAAAACAATGATACAATAAAGTGGAAAGTGATCAATGACATAAAGACCAATAACCTCCAACTTTATCCCCCATCCCAATAGCCCCAGCCCCTTCTCTCCATTGCAGAAGTCAGACACACTGAAGTATAATCATCTTTCATACTCTCCAAGTAAGAAACAAAAATCCTTTAGGCAAAAGCAAAACTGTGCATTCCTTTGTAATGGTGAATGTAAAAAGCTTGACAAAAGCTTAGAAGCTGCACCACCTTCTCTGCATTTAGTCTCTACATAGCGTTGAATCTGCAGTCTTGGAATTTTTTTCATGGTCTGTTTGTATAGCTCAGACCTCAGTCTTCAGTTTTTCATGACTCAAATAGATTTGCTTTTAATGTTCACTCAAAAAAAAATCCTTGAATGGTATCACATTAATTTGTAGGGAATGTTTTTACTCAGTGGGTTTATGACCTATACTCTAGGTCCATGTCTCTGTAGGAGTTTTAAGTGGTCCAGACCCGTACAGAAAATTAATCTCTTTACCTTTTATATCTTCTAAAACACTTTCCTAAAACTCCAAACATATTACATCACCCTTCACCATGTTCTACATATAAAGAAGGAAACTCCTTCAGTTTGTTATTTATGGACTTCTAAAATGCAGCACAATTGTCTGTGCATGTCTACACCTGCTTTGCCTCATTATCAACACCACTGTCTATTAAGGGTATGCCGAATGGCAGACATTGTGCTAGGGTTACTGAGGTAAAGGAAGCATCATTAGTAGGCAGGCACTTCCTACAACAGCATCTCCATCAATCAATGGAAGATGAAGTTGAGAGGACACAGTGAGACCTGGGGAAGGTCCTAAATCATTTTCTGCATCCTTTGTATTATCCTTTGAACTTGTCACCAAAGTGTCTACTCATAGACTCCATCCTCTTATCTTAAAGCTTGAATTATAACCTTTGAGAGAACTCATTAATTCTAAGATTACCAAGATGTAGAATAAGTTAAGATATGAAGCATGCTTGTAATATACAGAGTCAAAGACAGGGAACAAGTATATGCTGACAGGAGCTGCTGACAACAAACAACCTTCAAAAGCTTACATTTAGCTTACGTAGAGTATATTTTATAGAAAATTATTTCATTAAAAAACACTGAACACAAAGCCTAACTACCACAGATGGAGAATTGTCTTATGAGCTGAGCAATGGCTCAGCCGTTAGGAGTACTTGCTGTTCCTAGAGAGGACCTGGGTTCAGTTCCCAGCACCCACATCAAGATGCTCACAAACTGACTGACTTAAGTTCCAGAGGGATTGGATTCCCTCTTACAGCCACTGTAGCCACCAGGCATGTGTGTGATACACATAAATGTATGTAGCACTCACTCATACATATAAAATAAAATTAAATCTTTTTTTAATATAATGAAGGTAGACTTTTAAAAATGTACCTTGAGAATTCTGAAAGCTTGGTAGATTCCGCAAGACTTCAAATGTTTGTTTGTAAAGATTCTTGCCCAGGATTTCATGTGCAATGGTACAAAGCAAATTATGCCGATTAAGCACATCCATTCTATCACAAGGCCAAAGTGGTGTGTTGATTATCCATTCCGATTCTCCCAGAAATAAAAACAAGCATAGCATGACAATGACACTTCTCAGGGTAATCACAGTTGGGTACAAGTATCTTGTTTGAAGGCACTTTTGTCTACACGTGCTAACACGGGCCATGAAGTCATGGCTAAGATTTCCCACAGTAGCTGAACCTGCCTTCTAATGCTGGATTACGGAAATTTAATTTGGTATGTTATATTTCAAATTATTAACACATCTAATGACTTTTTTTCTCTGAGATAGGGTTTTTCTGTGTAGCCCTGGCTGTCCTAGAGCTCTCTCTGTAGACCAGGCTAGCCTTAAATTCATAGATCCACCTGCTTCTGTCGTCCAAGTGCTGAGATTAAAGGCGTATGCCACCACTGCTCAGCTTCTAATAGCATTTTAAAAATCTATAGAACTGTAATAGCTTCAGACTCAGAATTTCTACAACTAGGTCTTATCATGAACAAACTTCTGTCAACCAAGGCTAAGTTAAAGCCACTTTCTGAATCAGTTATACTATAGTGACTTTTCCTGTCTATATATACTCACTGATGTTCAAACCAAGCTATCACCTTCAGCTCAGTGCCAACTAAGGCAATTACTCAGACAGGTTATGTGCATGCAAATGTCAGAACTTACCCCTTAGGACCCAAATGGCACCATCTAGGCTCCCACTTTTGATAAAAATCTCTGCTGCAACATTTACAATTTGACATCTTGGTGCTACTTTTTCAGGTCCTGTAAGTCCTTTTAAACTTGTAAAATGTATTTTTAGCTCATACAGTATATCTAAGACCTTCCTGCCCTGGAATAAAAATAAAGAACACTATCATTCATTTACAGTATTGGAGACACAAAATCAGTGGTAATATAAAGTTACCAGTCTCAACTATTATGCTACATTGACAGTTGTCAAATTGCAACAAGACTTTGCTCAAGCACTTCCTGTTTGGTCACAAAGGTAGAAAGAAGGAAAATGAGAAGAACTTTACCTCATATTAACCAACATAGTACCTTCTCTATCAGCACTCCTTTCATTTTTTTATGCATTAAGTGTCTTCCTTAGACTGTGGAGCTGGGCATGTAGCTCATGCCCATATACTGAGCACTTAGGCAGTAGAGGCAAGACGACTATTGGCAGTTTAAGGGTGGCTTGGTTTTATAGAAAGGTCCCATTTCAACAAAACTTAAGCAAAAACAAAACAAAAGATTTCACTGTCTGGGAAAAGGCTTCCATGTGTTATGGAAATATGGAAGCTACTCTGTGTTTTCATTCCTTTTATAGTTAACCATTCTGAGATCCAAGAGAGTTGGCGAAAATGAAGATAATTTGTCACCAAATTTTGATGAAATGCTAGTATGGTGGAGCCAAAATTGTTAGCTGAAAACAGTTATTTTTTTATCTTAGTAAATGAATTATTCGACAGATTCTACATGAAGATTGTCTTTGGTTTGGACATAAGAATTTGAGTGTGCATTATTATTTTAAACTAGGAGCCAGCTTACTACTATCCCTGTTAGTATTTCAATAATAAATACCTTAATTTTAATTAGACCGGCTGGCCTTAAACCCACAGAAATCTGCCTGCCTGTGCCTCCCAAATGCTAAGATTAAAGGCATGTGCCACCATGCCCAGCCAATAAATACTTTTAGAAAAAGATTTCTTTCATTTTAAGTTATTGCTATATGTACAGGGATGTAGGTATCTAAGAAATCCAGGAGGGGGTGTTAAATCCCCTGTAGCTAGAGTTACAGGAGGTTGTGAGCTATTTGATTTGGATGCTGGGAACTGAACTTGTGTCTTCTGTGAGAGCAGTACCTATTCTTAACCACTGAACTAGCCCTTCATTACCGTAACAGTAAGTACTTTAGGGTTTGACAGCTACATTTGCTGGCTGAAATTCTATTGTTTTAATGAATAACTCATATGTATATATGTATATATATATAAGCATATATATATGTATATATATACATATATATATATATACATATATATATATGCAGTTGGAGAAGTGGCTTAGTGGTTAAGAGCACTCGCTACTCTTACAGAAGAGCAGAACCCAGCATCCATGTGGCTCATAACCACCTGTATCGCTAGTTCCAAGGGATCTGATGCCCTCTTTTGGACTCCATAGCACCAAGCATGCACATCGTGCACGTACACACACTCAGGCAAAATACTGATACACTTTTTTTAAATCAAAAAAAAAAAATAAGGGATATAATTCAATGGTAAAGTGCTTGCCTTGCACGTATGAAACTCCGAGTTTGTTCCCCAGCACTGTATCTATATAAAGAAAGGCTGGGAAGATGGCTTATGGTAAAGTGCTTGCCATGCAGCATGAAGCTGTGAGTTTGGATCCCTAGCATCATGTAAACACTGGGTCGTGTAGCACATGTTTACAGAGCTCCAGTGCTGAGGAGGCAAGGGATAGGAGGTTCCCTGAAGTTTGCTGGCCAGTCAGTCTAACTGAAACAGAGTTCTAGCTTCACTGAGAAACCCTGTCTCAAAACATAAGCTGGAACAATGGCAGAAGAAAATAACCCATGTCTACATGTGTCAGCATGGGCACACACATTTACATGTATACACATGTATAAACACACATACAATAAATAAATAGATAAATAAATGTTTAAAATTAAGGAAATATTAAAAACATTCTGAGCTTGTGAGCAATACAAAAACAGGCTGTAAACTGGGCAGTGGTGGCGCACGCCTTTAATCTCGGTCCTTGGGAGGCAGAGGCAGGCGGATTTCTGAGTTGGAGGACTGCCTGGTCTACAGAGTGAGCTCCAGGACAGCCAGGACTACACAGAGAAACCCTGTCTCGAAATACCAAAACAAACAAACAAACAAACAAACAAACAAAAAAACCAGGCTGTAGGTATAATGTGGACCATGGGTCTTAGTTTACAGACCCTTAATATTCTGTACTCTTTTCAACCAGATTTTTATTATGATGTGAAATACTTTTAATTTGAATAAATAAATGAATCTTTAGGTGATAATTTTTAGATTAATTTCAAGAATTTAATGTTATTTTCAAAAAGGAATGGGTTTGAATTGGGTCTGGTGTACACACCTATAATCACAGCATCCAGGAGGCTGAGGTAGAGGGATCTTTGTGAGTTGAAGGCCAGCATGGTTTACAAAGTTCTAGGACAGTCAGGGGTATTTAGATTCCTGTCTCCTCCCCCCAAACAAAGCTAAAACAAATCAGAACACAAACACCCTCCCCTCCCCCACTGAGTAGTAAGATAACATTCAAAATCAACTC
Source organism: Montemys delectorum (assembly GCA_019843815.1). NCBI lineage: Eukaryota > Metazoa > Chordata > Mammalia > Rodentia > Muridae > Montemys > Montemys delectorum. The sequence continues at coordinate 42,248 of JADRCD010201608.1, forward strand.
TCTGAGCACAATAATTTTTTTGTTAAGATAGAAAAATTCACCAATGTCTTAATGATCTAAGAAATAACCAAATAAATTGGAATAGTCTAAAGTTTACTAAATGTGTACAGTGTCAAAAAGTCTTTTGTTCAACAGTTTCCAGTGTTCAGGTACGCACGTCCACGAAATGAATGCTATGACTGCCTTCCCCTAGACTCTGCAACACAGAGGGACTCATCCTGCCACACAGCCACCATAGTGAGCATTAAATATGGAAACCTACAGACTTTCTGTTCAGCTAGTCTGCGTGCAAAAATTCCTTTTAATCCATGTATGTTGCATATATACAAGTGAACCTATGTTTAAATGTTACCACACAGCCATTCAATTCTGAAATAACCAGAGTTAACAGAACCTAAGCTTTAACACTTGATTTAACAGTGATCATACTTAATCTTACATTCTGTTGATTCCATCCTTAGCTCTTCCCTTCACATTGGATTTTCATGCCCTCTATTTGGACTTATTGAGTCTACAATTCAATTGATCACTTCAGGGAAATCTAAAGGATGTAATAAATACAGTGTAGCTTTGAAGGCTGATGAAATGGCTCTGAGGGTAAAGGCTCTGATGACCCGAGTTAGATCTCTAGGACTACATTAATGGCTGGAGAGAACCAATTTTTGTAAATTGTCTTCTGACTACCACATTCATGCCATCATATCCATATATGTAATGCATGCATGCACACATGTGCACATATATAACTAAATGAGTCACCAGACCACCTGCATAATGGGCTCTATTAAGAGTCAGACATAGAAATGGAGACAGTCATTTAAGAGAACTCAGAATTACTGGCATCATTTCACAGACCTAGTGTTGACAACCTGTCCCACCAACAAATCCATCCTGATTTCCAAACAGTCTTGATGATTGTGAACACCTTGGGTTAATCTTAAGGAAGGTATTTTGAGGTTGAGCATGGTTTGTGCATGCCTCTTAACCTAGTACTCAGGAGGCAGAAGCAGGAATATGTCTGAGTTCAAGACCAGCCTCGTTTATATAGTGAATTCCAGGACAGCCAGGACTATAGAGAAAGATCCTGTCTAAACAAACAAACAAACGAATGAATAAATAAATAAAAAGAAAAGAAAAATACTTTGTGCTCTTTCAAGATTATAATGACAACCCAGGAGTTTTCAAATAAATTATAAATTCAAAACTTTCAAATAAAAATATTTTAGTATAGCCTCCAGAATTCAATAGAGCAGTTGGTGTCTCATCACCCTGTGCACACCTGTGTCTCATCACCCCTTTCTATGCCTATTTGGTGTGGAAACAAATATGAAAACTAAAGAACTCACTAAGTAGTCAGGGTTCATGTCTGTCGTGGCTGAAGTAATTATTAGAAAACTTCTGATTTGAAGGATCACTCCATATTCTGTTCTTAATTTTAAAAGTAAGATTTTCTTGTAGCAAACCAAACTAATATATTACAAAATACCTTGGGCCACAGCAACAGTCTGTGATAGAAGTACACAGCACTTATTCCGATCCTTCCCAACAAAGTCTTATCCACCTCACTGTACTGTGGATCTTTGCTAACTGAAACATAAAGCAGACATGGAAAGAAATGGAGACAGTCACTTAAGATGACTCAATTACTGACATCACTTCACAGACCTAGTGTTGACAACCTGTCCCACCAATAAATCCATCCTGAAAGTTAGTAGTGCCTTCTTGTTGTTTTGTGTTTTTGAGACAGGGTCTTTCTACATAGCCTTGGCTGTCCTGGAACTCACTTTGTACACCAGGCTGGCCTTGAACTCACACAAGTCGACCAGCCTCTGCTTCCAAGGGTTGAGATTAGAGGCATGTGCCACAATACCCAGCCTGATAGTGGATTTATTCTCAAAGAATTGTTTAAAAACTGAAACTGTATGGGCTGCATATGCAGCCTAGGAGAGTTACTCTCTGGGCTTTTACAGAAAGTTTGTTATTCCCTGAAAGAGGCCACAGTAGCAACAGTTCAGAACAACATTTCAAACTCCATGTAGTCTCTTACTTTTATAATCCTAGCACTTGGAGGCAAGGGTAAAAAGATTACAAATGTAAGGCCAAGTCAGGTTGCATAGTGAGAATGTCAAGAGAATGTCTTTTTAAAGGCTACACAATATTTTTTAGTTTGTAGATAGTAGAAACATCGGTGGTATAAAAAAATTTGGGTTCTCTTCCTGTAAGCGGCCAGAGGTGACCCGTGAAGATGGTTCGCTACTCTCTCGACCCAGAAAACCCCACAAAATCATGCAAATCAAGAGGTTCAAACCTCCGTGTTCACTTTAAGAACACCCGGGAAACTGCCCAGGCCATCAAGGGTATGCATATCCACAAAGCCACCAAGTATCTGAAGGATGTCACTTTGAAGAAGCAATGTGTGCCATTCCGGCGGTACAATGGTGGAGTCGGTAGGTGCGCCCAGGCCAAACAGTGGGGCTGGACACAGGGACGGTGGCCAAAAAAGAGTGCTGAGTTTTTGCTGCACATGCTTAAAAATGCAGAGAGTAATGCTGAACTTAAGGGGTTAGACATAGATTCTCTAGTCATTGAACACATCCAGGTGAACAAGGCACCTAAGATGCGCCGACGAACCTACAGAGCTCATGGCCGGATCAACCCATACATGAGCTCCCCCTGCCACATTGAGATTCTCACTGAGAAGGAGCAGATTGTTCCAAAGCCAGAAGAGGAGGTGGCACAGAAGAAAAAGATATCCCAGAAGAAACTGAAGAAACAAAAACTCATGGCACGGGAATAAATTCAGCATAAAATAAATGCAGATAAACTAAAAAAAAAAAAAAAAAATTTGGGTGTCTCCATAATAATTAACCTAAATAAAAAGAAAATACATTCATGTTCTACAAAAACTTTGATACTAAAAACCAGTTTCTGTCCTTATAACTATAACCTAACATAATAAGCAGATGGAAAAGTTTACACATTTCAGCTTATTTGAAACTTGCAACAGGGGCTAAACTTCTGCTTGAGGAGAGCTTCACCTTCCAGCTAAGAACCATACAATCCTCAAAACAAAACAGTAACATTTTACCTGTTTCAGCAAATTCACAAAAAGGAACCCCTGGCCTTTCTTCTTTATAATCTTCTGTGAGTGTTTCAGCAACACAAGCACAGAATCTCTGGAAATCTGCAAATTCTTCACAGCTCATTTTTATGCTAATGTACAGGCTTCCCAATTTGGTCCAGTCACCTTTTTCTTTACAAGTCTATTAAAATTATTAAAAATGAAAAAAAGGAAAGAAGAAGAAAAGGGTAAAAAGTAATTTCTAGGGTAAATTCTACTGTCTCTGCAAGCACACGCTAGCACACAGGCACATGAAGGCACATGGAATCTGTTAGAGTAAGTGGAAACCGAAAACTTGACAAGCAACACACAGTAACCCCACTAAACTTGCACTTTCCGCACCACAGCAGTCTGTGAACATGTTCGGTTACTCAGATGCTCCAGGTACTGTACTTGATGGTACAGAACTTCATGAGAACCACTATCACCAGGGTGTGTGAACATCTCTGTAGCAATACATTATTATTGTACTGCTTTTGGAGGGAACATACTTTTACCATTATTTGGCCATTTATGATTTGGGGCCTACAAAAGCTCACTGTCTTTTATTTTCAATTACAAACAGAGAGAAGCTTTCTGATGGCAGTGCATGGGTTGTGTCAAGGAGTTACCATCTGAGCAAGGCTACACCTACAAAGAGTGGGAGCACAACGGACATGAAGAGTAGAGCCATCTTTAGGGCCCCTCTTGATTATTGGACTCCATTTTTAACTACATGCGTATGTCTATGTTTGGGCATGCACACATGTGTGCTGGTGCCTTTGGAGGCCAATGGAGGGGGCTGTATATTACAGCTTAAGTTACAGGTAGTTGTAAGCTACTTGACATGGGCAATAGGAGCTGGATTCAGGCCCTCTGCAAGAGTAGCAAGAGCTCTTGATAACTGAGTCACTTCTCTAGCTACCCTTCTTATTCTAAATGCCAGAAGAGTGTACTATGGTGCTAGCTCCCATCAGTTCAGACCCACAGCCATCTACAGACAGTCAGTCAAGCTTCTGCCCAGCACTGAATTACAGGTCAAGCTTTAAAATGACTTTACTATGACACAAGTTAACTTTGAAATAGAAGTTATCTTTCAGGATTAATTTAAAATAGCAATCCTAGATTAATGTGAGTTGGGGAGCAAGTAGTCTAATTAGAACCCAGGGCTGTGTACACACTAGGAAAGAGATCTCCTACAAAGCTTCATCTTCATCCCACAGCTATAGGAATTCCAATGTTTGCCTTTCAAAATATTAGTCTTTAAAATATAACTACCAGACTTCTCTTCCTTAGCATTTTCTCTAACAGTAGTGTTTCTAAAGCCATTCCTAAAGTGGATGTTTCAAACATTTGTTATTGGTTTTCAGAGGCCAGCAGTTTCCTTGAAGATAAATGTCATACCTCCACTTCACTCAAGGCTGAGTCTAAGTCACACTTCCAGTTTGGTTTCAGCTGCCTCCCTTGCAACCTTCAATGACAGAAGAGAGCTGGTCAAGCTTACTTCATCCCTGGGTCACAATGTCCTGACAAACACTGATGCACGGGAGATACCCTAAAAGTTCCTTACAGCCAAATTCTCTAAAACCCACATTTGTTTGTTTACTTAGTATGCTTGTGGATATGGTTGTATGTTGTATGTGTGCATGTCCATGCCACAGCATACGTGTTTTCTCCATGTGTTCTGGACATTGACTTCAGCTCATCAGCTTGGTGGCAAGTGCCTCAGCTGCTGAGCCAACTTCTGGCCCCAGCTTCTGATTTTCTGGCTTCAGCCTTCTAAATACTGGCATTACAGATTTGTGCTACTATGTGAAGCTAAATGAATTATTTTTCTATCTACAAAAAAATAGTCTAGAAATGACTTAAACCAATAAATGCACTTAGGGAAAATTGACATCTTTATTTTGTCTTTCCATAAACAGTATGTTTAATTTCTTTCAACATTTCATAGCTTCCAGCATACAATTTGAATATGTTCTGTGAACTTTTTACCTAGCATTTCATTTTTGAGGTATTATAATCATGCTGTTTTAGATGTTGGTTCCTAGACTCATTGCTGCTGTAGAGGAACATGGCTGATCTCTGGGCTGGTGTTTACCTGCAACCTTGCTATACTCATTCATTAGGGTTCTTTGTCAAATAGGTTTACAATTCATGTCACCTACAAATACAGGATATTATTTTACTTCCAATTTATACATTATTTTTTTCAAGACAGGGTTTCTCTGCATAGCCCTGGCTATCCTGGAACTCACTCTGTAGACCAGGCTGGCCTCAAACTCAGAAACCCACCTGCCTCTGCCTCCCAAGTGCTGGGATTAAAGGCGTGCACAACCACTGCCCGGCTTATTTTCATCTCTTATTACATGGGCCAGAAGATATGGGCAAATGGTTTTAATGGAAGTGTGGGTAGTGTCTTGCCTTGTTTTCAGTCTTGAAGAGAAACTCCTGCTATTCAAGTATGTCTATTGGTTTTTTGTTTTGTTTTTGTTTTTTATCTTTTATTTATTTACACTCCAGATTTTATTCCCCTCTCCTGGTCCACCCTCCGACTGTTCCACATCCCATACCTCCTCCCCACCCCTCTGTCTCCACGAGGATGTTCCCATCCCCAACCCCCCACCCAACTAGACCTCCAGTTTCCTGAGGGTTAGGTGCATCTTCTCTGACTGAACCCAGACCTGGCATTCCTCTGCTGTATATGTGTTGGGAGCCTCATATCAGCTGATGTATACTGCCTGGTTGGTGGTCCAGTGTTTGAGAGATCGTGGGGGTCTAGATTAATTGAAACTGCTGGTCCTCCTACAGGGTCACCCTCCTCCTCAGCTTCTTCCAGTCTTTCCCTAATTCAACCACAGGGGTCAGCAGCTTCTGTCCATTGGTTGGGTGCAAATATCTGCATCTGACTCTTTGGATTGCTTGTTGGAACTTCCGGAGTGCAGTCATCATGGATCCCTTCTTGTGAGCACTCCATAGCCTCAGTAATAGCGTCAGGCCTTGGGACCTCCCCTTGAGCTGTATCCCACTTTGGGCCTCTCTTTACCAAGTTAAAAAAATTTGTCTTTCATTCTTAATCTGTCAAGAACTTTCACATTTAAGCTCATGAAAGATACCGGTTTATAGCTCTAAAAAAGACATTTAAAACTGTGTGTGTGTGTGTGTGTGTGTGTGTGTGTGTGTGTGTGTGTTTTGCCTGCATGTATGTGCACCATATGAGTGTCTGGTATCATCAGAGGCCAGCAGATGGGATCAGATCCCCTAGAACTGGAGTTGCAAATGGTTGTGAGCCACCACATGGGTGCTGGAAATCAACCCTGGGTCTTTCGTGCTCTTTGCTGCTGGGGCCCTGCTCCAGCTCCACAGCTTGAAGTCTGAGTATCATGTAAATCAGGCTAGCCTGGGCTAGATTTGAGTTGCTGCTATGTAGCCAGTGCTAGATTTGAGTTCCTGGTCCTCCTGCCTCAGTTTCCCAAGTGCTAGGTTACAGGTATTGAGTTACCACAACTGGCATCTCTTAATTTTTTGTACCCACTTTGGCTTTTAATTTTAATTTTTTGAAACCAGGTTTCACTATGTAGCTTTAGCTGTCCTGGAACTCATTATAAAGACCAGACTGACCTCAAACTCACAGAGATCCATCTGTCTCTGCCTCTGCCTTCTGAGTGATATTATTAAAGGTGTGTGCCACCATGATGGACTCACTTTGTTTTTTGTATATGAGTAATACCCGCCTCAAAAAATGTTGATAAGCTAATCATGGTGGCACATCCTACCAAGTGGGAGACTGAGACAGGAGGATTAGAAATCCAAGTTTAGCACTGACTATATTGAGACCCCTTGGGTGCAAACAAAAACAAATCAATGGCAGAAAGAAAAAACAATAGGCCAATAAAAATTTAGTCTCTTCCATTTTCTGGAATTATGTGTAAATTCACTTGGACTCATCTTTAAAAAATGAGTAGACTGGGGCTGGAGAGATGGCTCAGTGGTTAAGAGTTCTGACTGTTCTTCCAAAGGTCCTGAGTTCAAATCCCAGCAACCACATGGTGGCTCACAACCATCTGTAACGAGATCTGACACCCACTTCTGGAGTGTCTGAAGACAGCTACAGTGTACTTATGTATAATAATAAATAAAATAAATCTTTAAAAAAATGAGTAGACATGTCAAGAGAAACTATCTGACCATTGGGATAGCATTTTTAGAAGCTTTTAAATTGTGGATTAAATTTCTTCTATACTTTATACACGTATTAAGACCTAGAAATCATTCCATTTCATCTTTGTTGCTGAGTACACACACAGTTAATATTCACATCAATCTTTTCAGGGGCATGAGGGTCTGTACTGGTCCCTGATGATTTACAATTTATGTCTATGCCTTTTTCTTTTAAAGAACTAACTCTCTCTCTCTCTCTCTCTTTCTCTCTCTCTCTCTCTCTCTCTCTCTCTCTCTCTCTCTCTCTCTCTCTCTCTTTCTCTGTGTGTGTGTGTGTGTGTATGTGGGGAGGGACATGCAAGCACACTCAGAGGTCAACCTCATGTGTCATTCCTCAAGATCTGTCCTGTAGGGAGTAGAGGAAGCCCAGAGCCACCTCACACTCATGGAAGAATGGCAAAGGTTACTCAAGAGTGACTCAGAGGGAAGTGGTTGATACTTTCTTTTCTTGTCCATATGTTGGTAGTATGTGCAGAAAATGTCTACCATAGCTTTCTCCCTCTGGATGTTTATACTGGAAGGCTGCTCCTACTAAGATTAGCAGCCTGCCTCCTTGGGCCAAGATCCTTCTGTCTGTATCTGTTTGTCTTTTCTTCATTCTCTCACCACCCCAGTAAGGTTCAAGTCTCTGAGGCCAAGCAAGGGCTCAGTACTATCTATCTTGTTTTTGAGACTACATTTCTCACTAAACCCAGAACTCACTATGTAAGCAAGGCCGGATGGTCAGCTGACCCCAGGGATCTGTCTGTCTGTCTCCTTGGGACCAGGATCACAAGTATCTATGACTAGAGACTAAACACAAGTCCTCACACTCATGTGATAAGCACTTTACTGACCATCTCTCCAACCCAACAAGATTTGCTTTCCCTTTTCTCAATACAGGCCTATTGAAGCACTACTTGTTTGCTTTTTACAATTTTTAGAGGTGGAACCTAGAACCTTGTGCATGTCAGGAAAGTGCTCTCCCAAAGAAAGACACCTAGTCCTGTGGCAGTATACTAAATCAGAGATTAAATCAATGGTTGGGGCTTCATAAGCTGAGTAGACATAGTGAACAAGGGAGACGTGAGAGCACCAAGCTAACAAGAGTGAGCCAGGGAGAAAACAAGAGCTAACGTGATTTGCATACACA
>JADRCD010201610.1:0-18081 GCA_019843815.1 Montemys delectorum
TCACTGAGGTGGGTTTCCTGTATGCAGCAAAATGTTGGGTCCTGTTTACGTACCCAATCTGATAGTCTATGTCTTTTTATTGGTGAGTTGAGTCCATTGATGTTAATAGATATTAAGGAAAAGTAATTGTTGCTTCCTGTTACTTTTGTAGTTAGAGCTGGCATTCCGTTCATGTCTCTATCTTCTTTTAGTTTTGTTGGAAGATTACATTTTTGCTTTTTCAGGAATGTAGTTCCCTTCCTTGTGTTGGAGTTTTCCATTTAATACCCTTTGAAGGGCTGGATTTGTGGAAATGTATTGTGTGAATTTGGTTTTGTCATGGAATACTTTGGTTTCTCCATCTATGGTGATTGAGAGTTTTGCTGGGTATAGTAGTCTAGGCTGGCATTTGTGTTCTCTTAGGGTTTGCATGACATCTGCCCAGGATCTTCTAGCTTTCATAGTCTCTGGTGAGAAGTCTGGTGTAATTCTGATAGGCCTGCCTTTATATGTTACTTGACCTTTTTCCCTTACAGCTTTTAGTATTCTTTCTTTGTTTTGTGCATCTGATGTTTTGACTATTATGTGGCGGGAGGAATTTCTTTTCTGGTCCAGTCTATTTGGAGTTCTATAGGCTTCTTATATGTTCATGGGCAACTCTTTCTTTAGGTTAGGGAAGTTTTCTTCTATAATTTTGTTGAAGATATTTACTGGCCCTTTAAGTTGGAGGTCTTCACTCTCTTCTATACCTATTATCCTTAGGTTTGGTCTTCTCATTGTGTCCTAGATTTCCTGGATGTTTTGGGTTAGGGTCTTTTTGCATTTTGCATTTTCTTTGACTGTTCTGTCAATGTTGTCCATGTTATCTTCTGCGCCTGAGATTCTCTCTTTTATCTCTTGTATTCTGTTGGTGATGCTTGCATCTATGTTTCCTGACTTTTTTCCTAAGATTTCTAACTCCAGGGTTGTCTCCTTTTGTGATTTCTTTATTGTTTCTACTTCCATTTTTAGGTCCTGAATGGTTTTACTCAGTTCCTTCACCTGTTTGTTTGTGTTTTCCTGCAATTCCTTAAGGGATTTTTGGGTTTGCTCTTTAAGGGCTTCTATTTGTTTACTTGTGATCTCCTGTAATTCTTTATGGGATTTTTTTGTTTCCTCTTTAAGGGCTTGTACCTCTTTATCTGTTTTCTCCTGTATTTCTTTAAGGGAGTCATTCATGTCCTTCTTAAGTTCCTCTATCAGCATTGTGAGATGTGTCTTTAGATCCAAATCTTGCTTTTCTGGTGTTTTGGGATATCCAGGGCTTGCTGAGGTGGGAGTACTAGGTTCTGGTGAAGCCAAGCAGTCTTGGTTTCTGTTGGTAGGATTCTTGCGTTTGCCTTTCACCATCTCTTGATCTCTGGTGTTAGAAGTTCTTGGTGTCTTAGAGCTTGACCTTTCCTTGCTGCCCTGCAACTCCCCTTCCACTCCTGAGGTCTTTGCCTCCCAGCTAGTCTCACCTGAGTCCTTCGGCTGAAGTCTACCTTGGAGGGAAGCTCTCCCCTGAGTCCTTGGGCTGAAGTCTGTCCTGGAGGGAAGCTCTCCGCTAGCAGGCAGGGGGCAGAGGTGGTCGCTGATACAGCTCTGTCACTCGGAAGCTGACAGGCTCCTGTCCCTACAATCCTCCACCTCTGAAATCTTAACAATAGGGCTGCCAATCAAAACCTATCATGTCAATATTGATGAGAGGAATTTCACAAGGCCCTACCCCTGAATGAACAGCTGCAAACAATAAATGGCTGCAAGAAAGGGCAGATGAGTTATCTCCAGGTCAAGTTCCCTGATGACTCCAACTGATCGGCCCTAATACGCACAAACAACAATAAACAGACTCAGGAGGGAATGCATACACATATGTATGTGTACATACATATGCATCAACAATGACTGAAGAGAAACAGGAAGTCATGAATTTGAGGGCAGACAGGAAAGGAGTGGGTGGGGAAGATGAAGTGGTGAAAATAGTGTAAATATAGTACCCATGAATGGAATTCTCAAAAAAATTGAAATGTAAAACAAAGGAAAAGAGACTTGAAATAGTGTTTGTTGTTGTTGTTGTTGTTGCAAAGATACAGGGCAAGTGGGGGATCTAGAATATGGGAAGGCCAGTGTCAGAGATGCAGAAGGGACCCTCAGAAGCTATCTGGTTTTTGCTACTGGAGAGGAAGTAAATGTGTAATTCCTGATATAAAAAGAAGTTCAGAGCAGCTGCAGGAGTGAAGAGCCTCCAAGTGTGTGTGGGATAGGCTCTTTCTTTTCCTATGTTCTAGGGATAGAAAGAGAGAAAGACAGAGACGGGGAGAGAGACAGAGACAGAGAAACAGAGACAGAGAGAAGAAGCCTGGAGTAGTGATGGGCACAGATAGACACTCGGTCCTGGCTGGGGCTTCCTCACAGCTTTCCTGACACTTGCCAACATCAAGTTTCTACTGTTTCTTAGCTCACTGTGCCAGGAGACTGGTGACGACTACCAAGTGTACCACATATCCAATGCAGGCTGTCTTCATCCACTGATAACTGGGAAATGACACCTATTCCCCAAATAAAAGAAAAATCAGTTGCTCTGTGTGTGTGTGTGTGTGTGGGTGCGTGTGTGTGTGAGTTTTGAACCAAACTGCCACACAATATCCTCAGTTCCACATAATACGTTCATAAAATAATGGTAGTAAAATCATCTCAGAGATTTTATTTCAGGACGCATCTTAGCAAGCCACATGGCACCTGTCATGGTGTTCCTATGCAATACTAACTGATCTTTTGTGGAAAGCTGCTTGAATGATTCCAGTACTTCTCCAACATGACTGGCAGTGGTCATACGAACACTCGTTTTAAAATAGTAAATATGCAGTAATTTCTCTAAGGAGAAGCAGGAAGAAGTATTGTTAGAGACAAGAACTGAAACAAGACTGTCCAAGGTCCATTCTTTGTCCTGCCACCTGTGCTCTACATGCTGCTGGGAAAATAGAGCTGTAAAAGGGGAAGATTACAATTGTATCTTGTTCTAAGAGAATCTTTGAAAGGGTGAATTGAGGGAACTCAAAGCAGTGCTGGGTGTCTGGAAAATGCTGACTAGGTGTTAACTACCAGCAGCATCAGCACCACCATAGAAGCCTGCATCCATACACAGCATCACCACCTCCATAGAAGCCTGCGTCCATACACAGCAGCACCACCTCCATAGAAGCCTGCATCCATACACAGCATCACCACCTCCATAGAAGGCTGCATCCATACACAGCATCAGCATCACCATAGAAGCCTGCATCCATACACAGCATCACCACCTCCATAGAAGGCTGCATCCATACACAGCATCAGCATCACCATAGAAGCCTGCATCCATACACAGCATCAGCACCACCATAGAAGCCTGCGTCCATACACAGCAACACCACCATTACCATAGAAGCCTGTGTCCATACACAGCATCATCACCTCCATAGAAGCCTGCGTCCATACACAACAGCACCACCTCCATAGAAGCCTGCGTCCATACACAGCATCACCACCATTACCATAGAAGTCTATATCCATATATATCATGAGAACTTTGCATACTGAAAGCAATAAATGGAACTTGAAAATAGGTGAATGAAGAAACTCAAAGTTCTCAAGTAGGAAGTTGTGAGAATACAGCCTTTGTATCTGTTTAATTCTAAGTGTTGAATTGCCACAAACAAGATGATTAGTTATGTGTGGCTAGTTCAAGAGTCACTTCAGAATTTATAATGAACAGAGTCACTCCATGGCTGTAAATAAATGGAGTAACTAAATGGCTGTTGAAGTTTTAGGCGATTTCTTTCAAGCTCTTATGCACTGTTTCTCAAAGCTTTTTGCAATGAATAATTAACAAATCGGAAAACCCAGAAGAAATGGATCAATTCCTGCATGCATACAACCTACCAAGACTGAAAAGAAGGAATAGAGAGTCCAAATAGACTGATAATGAGTAATGAGACTGAAGCAATAACTAAAAAAGTCTTCCATCAAATAGGAGACAAGATCTGAAAGATATAACTGAGTTCTATAAAACACTTCAGAGATTTTTTTTTCTCAATTATTTTTAAAACCATTTTTTGCAATATACATTTCTGTTGCTGTGATCAAACACCATGACCACAAGAAGGAATAGTTTATTTTGGCTTATGGTTCCAGAGAGATTCCACAAGAGCAGGGAAGACATGGCAGCAGGCAGCCTGAGTGGAAGCTGAGAAGTCACACTTTCCAACCATTAACATAAAGCAGAGGGGAGAGGGAAGAAGGGAGAGAGGGGAGAGGGGAGAGAGGAGAGAAGAGAGAGGAGAGGAGAGAGGGGACAGATGAGAGGAAGAAGGGGACAGGAGAGAGGAGGTAGGGGAGAGGGGATAGGAGAGAGAAGGGGAGACGGAGGAAAGAGGAGAGAGATGAGAAGGGAGAGGGGAAGATAGGGAAGGGAGAGAGGAAGATAGGGAGGGAGGGGGAGAAACTGAGAGAACTGAAGGGGGGGACAGGCTACAAGCTCTCAAAGCCCACCCTGATGTATTTTCCCCAGTGCAGCCTCACCATTAAACGTTCCTGAGCAGTGCCACCAACTGGGAACAAGTGTTCAAATCTGTGAGCTTATGGGAGACACTTCTCACATCATCATATATCTCAAATGAAAAGGAAAGAACTTTGCCAAACTTGTTTCACAAGGCTCTTGCTACCCTGACACTGAAACCAGACTAGGATGTAACAAAAAATATAGACCATCTCCCTGATGACCAAGCACACAAACATTCTCAATAAAGAAGCAAACTGAAGCCAATAGTGTGCTGAAAAGGTCATAGTGAAAAGGTCATAGCCCATGGTCACACAGGAGTTACACAGAGAGGGTCCCTCCCGGCACGCGCAAGTTAGCAAACATCCTACCATCTCACCATGAGTCAGCAGAGCAAAACCATGATCACAACAGACAGAGAGAAGGCAGCTGTTGAGATTCAACACACCTTCCTGATAAAAGCTTTAACAAATTAAGTATTGAAGGAACATACCTCGTAATAATAAAAGCTGCATAACAAAAGCCCACAGGCAATATCCTCCAGAAGGGAAAGGCATTTCCTTTAAGATCTGGAGGAGACAAGGAGGGAGGCTTTCACTTCTCCTCAGTCTGTGTTGGAAGTCTCAGCTACAGCAATTAGCAAAGAAATAAAAGGTATTCAAATTGCAAAACAGGAGCTAAAGGTGTTCTGATTGGAAAGAAAGAGGTAAAGGTATTCATGTTTGTAAAGATGTGATTTATACATAGTGAAACTTACATATTTCGTTAAAAAGCTATTAGAACCAACAAGATTAGTAAGATTAAGGGATAGAAAATTAGTGTAAAACAGGCAGCATTTAAACCTGATGAACAGAAAATCAAGAAAGCAAAACGAGTCATAATAGCTGCCAAAATAAAGCACTTACGAATAAATTTACTAAGGGAAAGACCTTTCTAATGAAAGTGATCAAATGCTGATCAAAGAAACCATACAACACAGAGACACATACACACATGCTCACATAAACACACATAAAGGCACATATACACATACATACATATGAAAACACACACACATAAAAACATGTACAAACACATACATATGCACGCACACATACACACACACACACACACACACACAAAACTATCACTCTATTAATAGTGATAAAAACACTATGCCACAAAAAGTGAGCTATAAATTCAAGGCAACCTCTATCAGAATAGGATACCAGTGACTGCTTTCATGGAAGTACGAAAAACATCATAAAACTCATGGAATCACAAAAGACCCAGAACACCAGGGACCCAGAAGATGCTGTGGGACACGGAAGGAGAAGGCTGGGGCCTTTAACAATGGCTGACTCAAAATCACACAGGAAGGCCAGCCAGCCAGCTACCTGGGTCAAAACGTGTGCTGCCAAGCCTGAGTTTGATCCCCAGGACTCACAAGGTGGAGGAGAGAACCAATGTCTGCAAACTGTCCTCTGTCCTTCACAGGTCACCATGGCACACATATACACCTGTGCACACGCGGGCGTGCGCATACACACACACACACACACACACACACACACACACGATAAATAAGTGTAAGATTTTTATTGTAAACAAATGACAGACCTATAGCAACAACAAAGAATCTTTATTCTTAGAAGAAACTTAGAAGAAAATGTTCCACCCACATAGCCAACCAATTTTTTTGAGAAAAGCATCAAAAACGTACACCGGAGAAAAAGAGTTTCTTCATAATGGAGCCGAAATCCTGGAGTTCGGTACTAGTTCACCGCCTTGACCACAAACTGAAATCGCTACAAGAACACGCAAACACTTCAAGACATTAGGACTCGTCAATGTTTTCAAAATATTTAATATTCACACATGAATGCTGTGTGCTTGAGTCATATCCATCCTCTCCAATGCCCTCCCCTGTCTCACCCAAATCTTTTCATCCTAACTTCATGTGCTCTCTCTGTACTTTAAAATAAACAAACCAAAACCAAAACACCCATATTCACTGAGCCCATTTGGTGCTGGGTGTGTATGGTCTACTGCACCCATTTAGTGCACGGGCATGGGAAGGTCTACTGCAGTAGAGCCTCCACAGGCCTGAATCTATGGATAGGATAGACTCTCCCTCAGCAGCGTCAACTGCCAGTGGTTCCTCAGATAAGGCTGGGAAAGTAAAAAGGGGGGTTTTGTTTGTTTCTTTTTAGATGAAACTAAAAGTATATATGACAACGATAAACAAAGGATTAAATAAAACTAAGAAACTGCTGTGCAGTACAGGAATATACCTAACAGAGTTAAGAGAGAGCCTGCAGAAAGAGAGAAAATATCTGCTAACTGTTCATATGACAAAGGAGTACTACCCAGGAAAAATTAAGAAACTCAACCCACATATGTATGCATACATGCACGCACACAGTAAGCCAATGGAAATACGGGCAAAGATCCTGAATAGACATTTCATAGAAGGCACACAAAGAGCCAGTGAGTGCAGGGAATACTGTCCAGTACTATTGGCCATCAGGCAATACAATCAGAATCATAGTGTGGTAGCACCTGCCCCCAGCTAGAATGCCCAGGCAGTGGTTTGAGTGAAAAGTTCTCTATAGTGTCAGGTGTTTGAATACTTGGCCCTAACTGGTGGCCCTATTTGGTCTGCTTGAGGAGGCATGGCCTTGCTGGGGGAAGTCAGTCACTGAAGACAGGCCTTGAAACTTCAAGAGCCATACACCATTTCGTGTTTCTGCATTGCTTCCGGCTTGTGGTTCAAGATGTGAGCTCTCAGCTTGCTGCTCCGGTACCACACTCCTCTCCCTACCATGGTGGTGATAGACTCTGGGGCCATAAGTCCAGATAAACCGAGCTGCATTTTATCACAGGGGCAAAAAACCAAACTAAGACTGTTATCAAAAAGATTAAATAAATGTTGGTAAGTGCCTGAAAAGATAGAGTGCAAACCAGGACAGCCACGAGGGAAAAGCATTGTCAACAGAACAACCATATGTCGAGCAATTTACTCTGGGAAATGAGAGCATTTCAGGAAGGCACACCTGTGTTTCCATGCTCACTGAAGCGATGTTCACAAGAGCCAGGACACAGACCCATCTAAAGCGTTCATTGATGAGTGAGTGGATAAAGTCAATGTCTGGCACTTTAAAGGAATGGACTCAGGAGGTTTGCAGTACACATATAGAAAGAAGGTCATCAAGTAAAACAATTCAGATGCACAAAGACAAACGCCTCACGTTGTCACAGAAACTAAAACATTGACCGCCTAGCAAATCGGGGTGAAACGCGGTCCCAGGTAACTGGAGGAAAGAATGTGGAGATGAGGGGGAAATACAAGTAGGTGGAAGGAGTTACATCTGGGGTCCTGTGTCACTTTGGGGACACTGCAGGCTTCACTAGATGATTGTGTAATAATCAAACATGCATGAGGATTCCTGGCATTGAGAAATGATTGGCGTGTTTGTTTGTTTGTTTTTTTGAGACAGGGTTTCTCTGTGTAGCCCTGGCTGTCCTGGAACTCACTCTGTAGACCAGGCTGGCCTCGAACTCAGAAATCAGAAATCCACCTGCCTCTGCCTCCCGAGTGCTGGGATTAAAGATGTGCGCCACCACAAAATGATTAGTGTTTGAGGACATGGAAATACTAACTACCCCAATTTGGTCATTGCTCATCACTTACATGCACAGGCTATTACTCTGGACCCCCGAGAGATGTGCAGATGGCATGCCTCACTTTTACAGTACATTTCTCCCACCTCCACCCCCAATCCACATCCTGAATAGAGTCTTGAGGTACAGTAGAATGTAACATTTTCTTTTCTTTTTTTTTCTTTTTTTTTTTTGAGACAGGGTTTCTCTGTGTAGCCCTGGAACTAGCTCTGTAGACCAGGCTGCCTCGAACTCACAGAGATCTGCCTGCCTCTGCCTCCTGGGTGTCGAGATTGAGGGCGTGTACTACCACTGCCTGGCTGAAAGCAAGACCTTTAAGCAGAATTTTCCTTATAGTTCTTGCTTCCTCTTTTATTAATTATATGTACACTGTAGCTGTCTTCAGACGCACCAGAAGAGGGCATCAGATCTCAATACAGATGGTTGTGAGCCACCATGTGTTGCTGGGATTTGAACTCAGGACCTCTGGAAGAGCAGTCAGTGCTCTTAACCACTGAGCCATCTCTCCAGCCCTCTTGCTTCCTCTTTTAAGAACCAAGTGCACCATGTTTTATGTTAATCTCAAGTATTTTAATAAAAAATTCGACTTAAAATTATTTACCACCAATAAAACTTCCTTCATCATTTTTGCCCTCAGCAGCCTTGAGTGAAGTGGACACAGCCCTTCTGAAAACTGATCACCTTTACCCTACAGATTGGCCAACTGTTCCCCTCTGCCTGGTCTATGTGGGCAAACTAACATGTGGGGACACTGATCTACACTGATCTGCATACTCCTGGACAGTCAGTTACCACAATCACCACGTGACTGGAGGAGAGTTATTACCAGACCCTCAGTGTCATATATAAGTTAGTGATTTTTAAAAATCAGCTCATCGACAGGCTGCTGCATCTTGTCAACCATAGTTACTGCCTTTCCTGGCCTAATCTTTATCCTCATCCTCATTAGGAACATGGGTCAGGGGCAGTATGGGGTTCAATTCTTGATTATGAAGGGATCAGATTAATCATGTCCCCCAAAATAAGTATAGATCATGACTTTGTCAAAAGTAATCCCACAACTTAGAAACAATACTGACATCTCTGGGGGCGTAGGGATATATATGAACCTATATGATTTCTTATCATACCTTGAAGATGCTGCTCTTCCTCCATTCAAAAAAGTAGTATTGTTAAGTAGAATTTGATATTTTCGAAAGCTCTCATCCTCGAAGAAGGAAAATGATGTTTACAGCTTACGTGATATCAATGGTTAAATGCTCATGGTGAAGCTTTTGAATTCTGATATTTCTAAATATCAGGTATGCTGTGAACTTAATATAGTGATGATTGAAATTCTGGCAATACACGTTGCTAGGTTTAGTCTAACTGTGTTTTAAATTACCTGTGGCCTTCTCTCAGAGATCAGATAACTAGCAGCTGGCAAACCCCCCCCCCCCCCCCCCCAGGTCTGTGGCAGGTCTGTGGCAGGGCTTCCCAGGCCTCGTCTTAGATAATTTCCTCCTCAGCACAACTGGGACAGTAGCCTAAAATATTCTGAGTGTCTTTGGCCACTTTTCCCTTTTCTTTTCAGGGCAGCCTTGTCCTGTGTCACGTAGGGGAGGGGCATAAGTGTTTTCATAGTCACATAAACTGAGCTTTAAAATGCTTAATTTGGGGTGGAATAAAACCTTCCCAGGAAGCACACTGTTACTGTTCTTTACAACAGGATGGGAAGTAACACTGTCATCTCCTACCATAAAAGTATAAGGAAAACACATAAAAACAAAAATGTTGTGGAATAGGAGGTGGTGCTCTCGGTTTCTCTCTCCACTGTTTTACATCAGAGCAGTCCTGACATCATGAATGCACCCTTAATGAACCCAAGCAAATAAAGACATTAAGATCAGCTCCTGCCCTTGTTTCCGGTGCATCTGCATGGAGAGGGCCTGTCGTTACTCAAGCAGCTAATCACCGGCTTTTGTTCCCATCACTGTGGTTTTGCTCATTGGGGCTAATCTACACAGCCATCTGGAATTTGATAGATAATTGCCTTTTCCAGGTCCCAGGAGCTTAAATGACACGTGAGGAAACTGAACCAGAGGTACTCTTCCCAGGTAGAAAGAGCAACAGCTGGAGACCACAGGGAAGAGGGGCAGGGTGGGGGTGGGGCGGGAGAATGTAGACTGTCGACTGCAACACAGACTCTGTTTCTGGTAAGCAGCTACAATGTATAGATGGTGATTCAGACAATGCTCTCTAACCTGACTGACTCTAGGATCAGTATCTGCCTTCCTTGGCAGCCTCATCTCCTCCCAGACCGACCAAATTAGCATCTCTGAGAGCAAAGCCCAGAAACTGGGACCATCCACAGTCAGGAGATGCCTCAGGTGCACAGTACAGGAAACTGGGGACAAAAGGACGAACACCACCAGCCCTTTTCCTATAGAGATAATATTTTAGGGCTTCACTGATATTTGTGTTGCTTTGGTGAGTACAAAAGAAATCTGTGCTTATTGTTGAAAGCTTGAGAAACAGAGAAACACAGAACGTCCTTCCCCAACAACAACATGGCTGGTATTGGGTGCAAACTCACAAATGATGCTTCTCCCTCTCTGTGAGTTAGCACGCGCTCTCTCTCTCTCTCTCTCTCTCTCTCTCTCTCTCTCTCTCCCTCCCTCCTCTCCTCCTCCTCCCCCCCCCCCCCCCCCCGTCTCCCCCCTCCCTCGTCACCCCCCCCTCTGTTTTGTGTACATACATGTGTGTACATATGTATCTGAGTGTAGAGGCCAGAGTACAACTTTAGGTGTCATTCCTCAACAACTGTCTACCTTGTTTTTGAGACAGGGTCTCTCATCGGACTGGAATTTGCAGATCAGACTAGACTGGCCAGTGGGTCCCAGGGACCTTCTTGTCTGTCTCCCCAGGGCTGGGAATACAAGCTCGCACTGCTATGCCCAGCTTTATCCCATGGGTCCTGGGAACTGAACTCAGACCCTCTGGTTTGCCAGGCAAACACTTTATCAGGTAATATGTCTCCCTAGCCCTGTGAAGTATCTTAGTAAACGACTGTAAAATGCCCTCAGTCACTTCGAGTCATCTAATATTTAGTGCTTCTAAGTCCTGGCTGGTCTGATCTCCCTGTGGTATTTAGCCCTTCAGGCAGATCTCAAAGAATGCATTCAGGACTCCAAACATAACCTAAAGCCACCAGAGTCTATCCCTCCTTGCGTTCTCTGGTGTTGTTCTTCCCCTCTTCCCCCCCCCCCCCCATTTTACAGCAGCTCAGAAGCACTTTGTGCACATAGACACGATTCCTTATCAGCCAGCTATCGGTCTGCCCAGATGTTCAAATGAGAACATAGAAAACCACCACCAAACAAAGCCAGGTGGGTTCTCATTAGTTTAGCTTTAATAAACATCCCTTCTAGCAGCTGAGCACTACTGTGTTAAATGCCTTGAGTAAACTTCACGGGCAGCAAGCTGACAAAGGAAGGGTGCTCCTTAACCCCACACTCTCAGTCCGTGTTGTGTGTTCCTTCTGTGTATCCACTTCCTCCCACTGGCTGCGTAGGTACCAGACAGATTTCTTTTCGTTCATTTTCACAAGTCTAAGTCCACTAGGCACTTCATGTTCTTGCTCGAAGACTCCCGTGTGTTCAAGCACTTGCTCAGGGCACCAGGCTTTCCGCCAGGGCCCAGGAGGCAGACTGGGCTGAAGACGGTTCAAGCACTGCTGCGTGTTCCATTATGAGAACACTCTTGGTTGCACACACTCAGTGGAGTCAGGAAGAAAGTCTGGCTCCTATCATCCGGTGACTTGATACTTGCTTTTAACTGCTGAGATTCATAGAATGGTTCTTGCTGTTTAGGAGACGAGGTCTGTGTGGGAAAAAGTCTGTGTAAAAGCAGGCTCACAGAGAGGGCTGTTGCTGCTTGCTGTGTACGTTCATCTCAGTCCTGAATATTCTTAAGAAAAGGGAGAAAGGAGGAGGTGGTGATAAAGCATCTCCGCCTGAAGGCACGAGGTGAAACTCAGAGCAGAGGGGCCAGCAAACAGGTGAGATTCTAGCCTCCAATACTGAAATGCTGACCACCAGGAGCTCGAGCCTGAGACAAGGAGATCTTACACACCCATCTGTGGTGGGGGGCAAACTGGGCCTTGGTTAACATCGAAGCTCTGAGAAACTCTCGTGGCCCACGGTCGCTTGGAAGCAGAGGCGAGAGGAAGACGAGGGGAAAGGGGGAAGAAGTCTATCTACTGGACAAGTTCCCGAAGGCTCCTACATCTGGGTGAAGAGGCTGGCGACCCTTCTGCCCTCCATGAGCCTTCAGGCTGCAGCTACGTTGGGTATAAATCTGGTTTTCTCCAGATTGAGAGGAGGCACTGTGAGTCTCTGAGTGAGTCCAGGGCAGAGTCCTCAGTGGCCTAGGGCAGCAGGGACGTCTCCTCCTTACTCCTTCCCTGACAATCATCACAGCCATTGTAATTATCTGTCACCCTCGTCCCATCTTCAGTTCATCTCATGAGCTACGTGGGCACTGCAGCTATGAACGATCCATATGGGGCTGGAAACACTTATACTATCTTGGGGGACCCACTGTTGTCTCCCACACTATACTGACATGAGGCTACTGTATCTGTTAACTTCCTCAAGGGAGTGGCCTAGAAAATGAGGAAACCCAGGCAACACGCCAAAAGCCCATCTCAGAGAAAGGTTTTTCCTGACCCTGGCTTTCTGAAGTGCAGTCCCTCATGAGTATTCATGTGCAGCTCTTTTCCTTTGGCAGGATCTGGCGGCTCAAGACTATGGTAGGGTAGTAAAGAAAGAGCCATCAGGCTTATGTCCCAAAAGCAGGAAATGGACATTAATTTACATTCTTTAGTTCCAGACTTCAAACAAAATCTGTAGGTGGCAGGAGAGAGCCCCAATTCCAGATGTTGCCGTCATGTCCACCTTACCTTCTAGAAACCACATGCTCAACAAACTGATTCACAGGCTTCCAGAAATAGCATGCAGCTGGGAGCTCTGAGCCGCGCCACTCCGCAGATCATTTAACTGCATACAAATGATAGCTATTATTCAGCTGGGATACCCCAGGGAAATAATTCCCATTCCCAACTGTGCTCATAGCCCGATGAGTCAGTTGAGGTCAGCATGGAGCAGCGTGCTAATGAAGCCAGGGCTCAGAAAAGATGTTCTGGTTGACCTGGAGATGCTGCCGGGGGAGCCCTGACTTCCCCCACATGACATTTGGTAATCTTAGAGTATCTGTCCTGCAAGTGGGTGCTAGACACAAGGGAGTTGAGCAAAGAGCACTAACTGGAGGCTCTGGAAGATGGGATACACTGCTAGAGAGACCGTTCAGGATGAAACAGGACCCCCATCCCATTTTGGGGATCAAGGTCACTGTTGTGAAGGTATAGTAGTGGTATGGTGTTCATCCTTGGTCTGTTCCTGCTAGCCCAATTAGTACCATGTTCCTAACTCTATGTCTACCATCTGCCCTTCTCTCTCACTGTCGTTAATTAGCAGTAATTAAAAATGAAATAATTAAGCAAGTTAGTAACTGCATCTCATAGCATCAATTAGGTTCTAAGGGAGTGGTGGCAGAGTAGATGTGTAGCTTTAGTGTACCTGCCTCGCAGCAGTAGAGACCTCTTCTAATCCTCGGCTCAATGCCTGCCACAGGACATCCACAAAGGAGAGCTGTCCTTTGTATACCGAACAAAGGTACCTAGTATTCAGAAGTCCCCAAGTTCAACTTATTTACTGCAGCCTTCTTCAAAAACCCACTCAGATTAGAACTCACTAGGACCCCCCCCACCCCCTATCCCACACGCCACACACACCTTTCAGCTGTACATGAACGGCAGAGGCACAAATAATCAAGTGGTCCCTTTGAGGATTCTCAGACTTCTCTACATCATCCCCAAGTTCACTGCAAGTTCCAACCATGCCAGTTGACTTCTGACCTTCTGCCATGCTCCTTCTAAAACTGGGTCAATCGATCAATCAATCAGTCAGTCAATCAATAGCAAGCGAGCATCAGGTAAAGGCATGCGTTTGCTAGGGCTGTCACATGTTTTAGGGAGAGTTGTTGGGTAGCCACAGGTAGGAAGGTAGAAAGATATTGGTAGATCTACTGTGTCAGAGATAGCAAGACTGCATCTCAATGTTCTATTATAGTTGGGAAACCCACCTTTACATTTTAAGCATTTTCTTAAGCGAGTGAAAGATTTGTGCATCTAGTTTTCTTTGAGCATCTCACTGCAAAGAGCCACATCTAAATAGAATCCCAGTTCAATCTGCTTTGTATCTAATACAATGACCAAGAGCTATCGTGTGTGGGGCGCACTTGTCCCTTGCCCGTCATTCAGTGTATATCAACTGAACCCTGGGCATCATCCCAGGCCTTATTCTCTGGATGGCAGACACAGAAGAGAGCAACCAAGAAAGGTCATGAGATGGATTTCCTAGTGGAAGGAAAGGGACAGTGTTTTTAGGGATGACTGGGTGGCTACTCAAATGGAATACCAAAGATGATCTGATGGTTTGAGGAAGGTGGCCATGTGCAATGAAGATGAGCAGACATTCCAGGACACAGAGAGGGCCTGCACACAAGTGCCACTGGGGGACCGTAAATTGGGCAAGGAAGAACAGGGTGGCTGTGCTCCAGTCAAAGTGGGAAGTCTGCTATAAGATGCCGTCCAGGACAGAGGCTAAGCACATTGAGGTGAGAAGCCATTCAATGTCCTTGAGGAATCACTGCAGGCTTCTCAGCCAAAAGGAGACATGATGGGGTTCCCACTTTGAAGAGATCACAGAAAACAGCTTTTGGAGGCAGGTGGAGGAGAGGAGGAACTGTTGGTCTGAGGGTCATTACTGGGTGCCAGTGATGTCATATGGTATGCTCAGCCTGCAGCCATCTTCAAAGGACACCATGAAGGGTGTGTGGCAGTCAGAATAATATATGAACGTGACACGGGAGTGGGGGTGGGGGGTGGCACTGGGCTGACCTATGTAAGGACACAGCCAGGTTAGCAGTTACAGCAAAGTGCAGTCTGCCGATTAGATCCCTGGAGTTCCCAACTCCTACTCCCTTTCCCCCTAAGGACTTATGTAGCCCAGGCTGGCCTCAAATTCACTATCTAGCTAAAGATGACCTTGAACTTTTGATTTTCCACTCCTACTTCCTGAGTCTGGGATTACAAGACTAAGCAGCCATACCTAACGTGTAATGCTGGGGATAAACTTTCTAGAGTCATCTTCTTTCGCTTTCATTCTGGACAGCTGAGGCAAACCCAGGAAGATCCTTGCCTAACAGGGCCTCACACAGACAAGGACTTTGATGAGTGGCCCATCTGAGGTGGAGGTGCCCTGATGGAAATCTACCTACTCTAGAAGATGCCTTTGCCAAATACCAGCCAGAAAACAACCAGATCTCCCCAGACATCCCACAGCAGGGGAAAAACAGTAATTAGTCATTGTGGAGCACAAACACACAAATGCAATGAAGAGAAACTGAGAAAAAATGCCCAGGTGGGTTGATGCTTAAAAATATTAAAATTCCAAGACAATAGGCTGTGGAGATTTACCTAACTTAATTAGTAAAAGTCAAACTGAAGTCAAGTTAACGAATGGAAAACTATAGGATTTGTCATCGAGGAACTTGTATGCATCACTGTCCAGGAAAGCACAAGTGACATGCTGACTATCTATCTCACTGACTTCTTCACCCAAGGAACATCTGAGGATGCTATCAGAACCTATGAATATCTTAAGTGAGGGTCTGGAGAGATGATGGATACAATGTTTCCTCCTTCCCATTGGTGAGACTGGTGGGCTTTCCTTAGACTGATGAACACAGATGAACAGCTAAACAGCTGTGAGACACTTGTTTGTTTGTTTGTTTGTTTGTTTTTACCAGCCTTAATTAGCAGCTGGATGGACCCTGCCACATCATTAATGTAGAAAATACCCCTGAGGCTTGCATTACAGGCCAAGCTGACAGGGGCATTTTCTCATTTGAGGTTCCTTCTCAGATGACTCTAGCCTGTGTCAAGGTGACAGAAAACTAAGCAACGTAGAGACTGGTCCTGGCTGTGGCAGGAGGGCTTTGCTCTCAAAAGATAAGTCACTCACTCCTTCATTGCTGGTGGGATTGCAAGCTGGTACAACCACTCTGGAAATCAGTTTGGCGGTTCCTTCGGAAATTGGACATAGTTCTACCAGAGGACCCAGCTATACCATTCCTGGGCATATACCCAGAAAATGCTCCAACATGTAATAAGGACACATGCTCTACTTTGTTCATAAGAGCCTTATTTATAATAGCCAGAAACTGGAAACAACCCAGATGTCCCTCAACAGAGGATTGGATACAGAAACTATGGTACCTCTACACAATGGAGTCCTACTCAGCTATTAAAAACAATGAATTTATGAAATTCTTGGAGAAATGGATGGATCTGGAGAATATCATTCTGAGTAAGGTAACCCAATCACAAAAGAACACACATGGTATGCACTCTCTGATTAGTGGATATTAGCCCAGAAAATCAGAATACATGAAGTACAATCCACAAACCACAAGAAACTCAAGAAGAAGGAAGACCAAAATGTGGACACTTCATTCCTTCTTAAAAGGGGGAACAAAATACCCATGGAAGGAGTTGCAGAGACTAATTATGGAGCAGAGACTGAAGGAAGGACAATCCAGCCTGATATAGCTGTCTCCGGAGAGGCTCTGCCAGTGCCTGAGTAATACAGAAGAAGGGGCTCACAGCCATCCATTGAACTGAGTACAGGGGCCCCAATGAAGAAGCTAGAGAAAGGACCCATGATGCTGTAGGGTTTGCAGCCCCTTAGGACGAGCAACAATATGAACTAACTAGTACTCACAGAACTCCCAGGGACTAAACCATCAACCAAAGAGTACACATGATGGGACTCATGGCTCCAGCAGCATATGTAGCAGAGGATGGCCTAGTCCATCATCAATGGGAGGAGAGGCCCTTGGCCCTGTGAAGGTTCTATGTCCCAGTGTAGGAAAATGCCAGGGCCAGGAATTAGGAGAGGGTGGGGTGGCAAGCAGGGGGAGAGGGAGGGAACAGGGGTTTGTTCTTGTTGGTTTTTTTTTTTTTTTTTTTTTTTTGGTTTTGGGGGTTTTTTGGAGGGGAAACTGGGAAAAGAGATATCATATGACATGTAAATAAAGAAAATATCTAATAAAAAAAAAGATAACTACTCTTTTCAGTCTAAAGAGACTAAAGATGCCCACGTCAGTCTTCAGAACTGGTTCCCATCAGCGTTCTAATACTCACAGTGGACTAACATTCTTCTAGAACATTCTTCTCGACTCACACACCTTATGATTATCATACAACAGTATGCAGGAGATCCTCTCTCTAATGACTTCAGGTCACCAGACCCTATGACCAATGAGCAGGATGCCTCTATGATCTCTGGAGAACAGGTTAAAGCAGTTTTGCCTCATGCTGTATCCAAGAGGATCTGTCAACTCAAATTTCTAAACAAATAACCAGAAAACCAAGAAAACAAAACAAAACAACAACAACAACAAAACCAAACCAAAACAAAAACAAAACAAAACCACTCTTACACTGAGTGCTGTTTCTTGCATGGAGCTAGCTCAAGCAAGGGTTTGTGGTCACACGCTAAAAGAAACCCATTTTCTCTAAGTGAGAAAAGCTTGTTAAAAAGAGTAAGAGCTGCCAGGCAGTGGTGGCACACGCCTTTAATCCCAGCACTTAGGAGGCAGAGGCAGGCGGATTTCTGAATTGGAAGACAGCCTGGTCTATAGAGTGAGCTCCAGGACAGCCAGGGCTATACAAACAAACCCTGTCTCGAAAAAGTTAAAAAAAAAAAAAAAAAAAA
>JADRCD010201611.1:0-25685 GCA_019843815.1 Montemys delectorum
GCTAATTTCTTAGCTCCAGCTAACCAGCATCAATAGTCCCAGTAATGCAAAGTTCTCTCTTTAGTAGTTCTGGTATCTTGTTAATCACAGCTGATACTTCAGCCCCAGCTAACCAGAACCACAGAATCTTCACAGTCAAAACAACATGGCCCTGATAAGAGTCTTTAATCTTCCCTCTGAAATTTCACAAGCCAGGCCTCCATCTCTGCACTATTCTCAACATAATCTTCCAAACTCCTACAGAATATCCCAGAGTTCTTAACAGCCAGTGGCTCTTCTAGCTCAAAGTTCCAAAGTCCTTCCACAGTCCTTCCCAAAACATGGTCAGGTTGTCACAGGAATACCCCACTATGCTGGTACCAATTTGTCTTAGTCAGGGTTTCTATTCCTGCATAAACATCATGACCATGAAGCAAGTTGGGGAGGAAAGGGTTTATTTAGCTTACTTCCACATGGCTGTTGATCACCAGAGGAAGTCAGGACTGGAACTCAAGCAAGCCAGTAAGAAACATCTCTCCATGGCCTCTGCATCAGCTTCTGCTTCCTGACCTGCTTGAGTTCCAGTCCTGACTTCCTCTGGTAATCAACAGCCATGTGGAAGTAAGCTAAATAAACCCTTTCCTCCCCAACTTGCTTCATGGTCATGATGTTTGTGCAGGAACACCCTGACTAAGACAGTAGGTGTGATGGTTTGTATATGCTTGGGCCAGGGAATGGCACTATCAGGTGTGACCTTGTTGGAATAGATATGTCACTGTGGGTGTGGGCTTTAATACCCTCGTCCTAGCTGCCTGGAAGCCAGTATCCTGCTAGCAGCCTTCAGATGAACACATAGAACTCTCAGCTCCTCTTGCACCATGCCTGCCTGGATGCTGCCATGTTCCCACCTTGATGATAATGGACTGGCCCTCTGAGCCTATAAGCCAGCCCCAATTAAATGTTGTCCTTATAAGAGTTGCCTTGATTGTGATGTCTGTTCACAGCAGTAAAACACTGACAAGACAGTAGGCATTCAGACAACCTTGAGTCATGCAACTTGCTTGTGCCTTCAGGACCTGCTTCAGGACCTAATCACATATATACCACTTCCATTTGATAACTGATTGCTGCTGTGCATGTCCTACTTTATGGCTTGATGGGTCAAGGTTAGAATTAGCTCACGATGGGCAGCTAAGGTCACAAGTTACATTGATGGCCCATCTTCAAGTGTTCAGTTTTCACTAAGGACCAATAGTAAGCCAAGAGCTATTCTTCAAAAGGAGAATAGCTGTCTGCAGATGATAGTAGAGGCTTGCACCAAAATCCCAAAGGTGTCTTCTTTGATTCTCCTCTAGGGACCTGCCAAAGGCTCCAAACAGCATTTATGTCTACCATTGACTTCTCAAGTATCCTCAGATCTGCTGAATCATATGGTCCAAGTGCTAGAGCAACCTGATCAGCAGCATGGACCTGTTGAAGAGCCTTCTCCTGTTCCAGGCCCCACCCAGCTTTCCAAATCACTTGAGGGAAAACTGAAAAGACATAGTGTTCATCTTGCCAAGTGAAAGCAAATTGCTTCTGATGGTCCTTATGGACAGGTACCAAGGTAAAGGCATTTGCTGAACTGATAGCTGCAGACCATGTACCAGTGTGTTAATCTTCTCAAGCAAGGACACCACATTCCGAACAGCAGCTATAATCAAAGTCGAAACTTAACTGAGTTTTTGATAGTCACTGTTGTTATCCATGATCCATTTGTCTCCTGCACTGGCCAGAGAGTAGAGATAAAGGAGATAATTTAAGAGCAACCACCCTCACATCTTTCTTTCTTTCTTTCTTTCTTTCTTTCTTTCTTTCTTTTTTTTTTTTTTTGAACTACCTCTTTTTGGGTTTTTTTGGTTTTTTTGTTTGTTTGTTTGTTTTTTGACTTTTTTATTAGATATTTTCTTTATTTACATGTCATATTTTTTTCCTTTCCCAGTTTCCCCTCCAAAAAATAAACAAACAAACAAAAACAACAAGAACAAACCCCTGTTCCCTTCCCCCTCCCCATGCCTGCCACCCCACCCTCTCCCACTTATTGGCCCTGGCATTCTGTACACTGGGGCACAGAACCTTCACAGGGCCAAGGGTCTCTCCTCCCATTGATGATCGACCTTGCAATCCTCTACTATACACATGCTTCCAGAACCACCCTGCATCTTTCAAATCCTTGATGGTGGCACTAATTTCTGCAGTTCCTCCAGGGAGGTGATACTATTTTTAAGTCACACTTTTACTAGGCAGAGGCAATTCTAAAGGCTTCTATTTAGCCTTGCTAACCATAGTAGCCCTCATTCTACAGGTCAGGAACCTATGTGAGAATTCTGTATGTGTGTCTGTGTGTATATATGTGTGTGTATATATGTGTTCACACACCATATATATGATGTATACATATATATGGGGTGTGTGTGTGTGTGTGTGTGTGTGTGTGTGTGTGTGTGTGAATTATACATTCTGGGACTGGGGAAATAACTGCAGAATAAACCACTGGACCTACTGTGAGTCAGACTTCAGCCAAAACTCCACTAATCATTGGGCCTCTAAAAGCCCCTACTTTAACTGGGATTTAACATTTCTTGATCTCCCAGAATCAGTGTCAATTCCAAACCAGTAGCCAATAAACATGAAGATTCTCATTGTTTCCTTTCCTCCAGCTTACGGTTGTAAAAGGCCATTGGTCCCTCTGGGAAGGACTGGAGAAAGACTAGTAGTAGACATTTTTTGGATATTTTATCAATGTTCTTCCTCATGAGAACTCAGTGGTTCTGGATCAGCAAACTGGCTCAAGTATGGAAATTAGTACATGGGAGAAGATTCCCGTTAGCCACATTCCAATGTAGCCTTCCTTTGATTTGTTTGAGAATTTTCCACTTATATAGATCAAAGAAATATGTGGGACAGTTCTTACCTATTTCATTTCTGGAAACGCCATGATTGATTAACCAGTACCAAAGGTCCACATAAGTCACATCACCAGAAATTCAGTTTCCCTGTGCTGATCAGTGTGGATCACGTCATTATGGTCATTGCCTTGTCTATGCTGCCTATTACAATAACTATGTTCACCTTGCCTTTGACAATTCAGTGCTGCCATCTGGCTCCTGATACCTCAGGGACCAATGAAACCCACGGTATTTAATTCATCCGACTGAGCAGCAGTGTTTCCAACCCTGAGGCCTAGCACAAGGAAAAGCTCTTCAAATGTGCTGGTGCCCCTCTCACTATTTTGCATCTTATAGGATTAATGAAGGGCATGTCTTCTGGGCTTTCCCCAATGTGGAAGATTAGGTTTTACACAGTGTATGTACTACAGCATTGTAATTTTACTGAACCTTAAAAAATCCTTCATCAACACTAAGCCAAGAAATGCCAGGCATCAATAGCCCCTGTTCAATAGTCCATCTTTTGAAAAACCATTCAGACAAGAATTTGACACTTTTTTTTTTTTAACTGTGCAAGCTTCCATATATTAAACCTAAAATCTCCACTCAGGGAGACCATATAAATAAACTCAACCTAATCTAGTTTTATGTTCTTTCTACCATTATCCCACACTATTTTTTCCAACCTCTTTTTTTATCATTTTATTTATGTACATTTCAAATGTCCCACTTCCCAGTGCTCCCTCCACGAACCCCTCACTCCCCTCCCCTTTGCTTCTAAGAGGGTGCTCTCCCACTCACCCACCCACCCACTCCCACCTCACTCCTCTAGCTTCCCCCTTCTCTGGGGCATAAAGCCTCCATAGGACCAAGTTCATCCCCTCCCACTGAAGCCAGATAATACAGTCCTCTGCTACATATATAGTAGAAGCCATTAACTGACCCATATATGCTCTTTGGTTGGTGGCTTAGTCCCTGGGAACTCTGAGGGGTCTGATTAGTTGATACTGTTGTTCTTCCTATAGGGTTGCAATCATCTTAAGTTCCTCCAGTCCTTCCCGTAACTCTTCCACTATGGTCCCCAGACTCTAATGATTGGCTGTAAGTATCTGCATCTATCTTAGGATCTGGCAGAGCCTCTCAGGGAACTGCCATGCCAAGCTCCTGTCTGCAAGGACATCTTGGCATGAGCAATAGTGTCAGGGTTTGGTGGCCGTGCATGGGATGAATCTGAAGGTGGGGCAGTTTCTGGATGACCTTTCCTGTAGTCTCTACTCCATTTTGTGTCCCTGTACTTCCTTTAGACAGGAACAATTCTGGGGTAAAAATTTTGAGGTGGGTGGTTGGCCATGTCTATCTACTGGAGGTGGTCTCTTCAGGCTCTACCTCCATGTCATTGAGTATTTGGGCTAACGTCATCCCCTCTGGGTGCTGGGAGCCTCTCAAATCCATAGTGTCTGGGAATTTTATTGGTCATAACCCCTCCATTCCTTACTCCTCACTGCTACATATTTCTATTCATTCTCCCGGCCCTCTGGGATTCTCTTCTTTTTTTATTTTATTAGATATTTTCTTTATTTACATGTCATATGATATTTCCTTTCCCAGTTTCCCCTCCAAAAACAGCCAAAAAAACAAAAAACAAAAAACAACAACAAGAACAAACCTCTGTACCCTCCCCCTCCCCCTGCTTACCACCCCACCCTCTCCTGCTTACTGGCCCTGGCATTCCCCTACACTGGGGCATAGAACCTTCACAGGGCCAAGAGCCTCTCCTCCCATTGATGACTGACTTGGCCATCTTCTACTATACATATGCTGCTGGAGCAATTAGTCCCACCATGTGTACTCTTTGGTTGGTGGTTTAATCCCTGGGAGCTCTGAAGGTACTAGTTAGTTCATATTGTTGTTCATCCTAAGGGGCTGCAAACCCTTCAGCTCCTTGGGTCCTTTCTCTAGCTCCTTCTTTGGGGACCCTGTACTTAATCCAATGGATGTCTGTGAGCCTCTACTTCTGTATTAGTCAGATACTGTCAGAGCCTCTCAAGAGATAGCTATATCAGGCTGGATTGTCCTTCTTTCAGTCTCTCCTCCATAGTTAGTCTCTGCAACTCCTTCCATGGGTATTTTGTTCCCCCCTTTAAGAAGGAATGAAGTGTCCACATTTTAGTCTTCCTTCTTCTTGAGTTTCTTGTGGTTTGTGGATTGTACTTCGTGTATTCCAATCTTCTGGGCTAATATTCACTTATCAGAGAGTTGGGCTTCTCTTCTATCTCCCTTCCTATACTTGATCTTGCACTCCCATTCCCCACACCAGGTGCCTCTCTCCCTCTGCCTCCTGTGATTATTTTGTTCCACCTTCTAAGTAGGACAGAAGCATCCACACTTTTGCCTTCCTTCCTGTTAAGCTTCATATGGTCTACGAGTTGTATCATGGATATTCTGGTCTTTATGGCTAATATCCACTTATCAATGAGTACATACTATGTATGTCTTTTGGGGTCTGGGTGACCTCACTCGGGATGATATTTGCTAGTTCCATCTATTTGCCTGCAAAATTTGCAAAGTATTTATTTTTAAAGCTTTGTAGTATTCCCCTGTGTACATGTACTACATTTTGTGTGTCCATTCTTCCATGGAGGAACACGTGGGTTGTTTCAAGCATCTAGCTATTATAACTAAGGCTTCCATGAACAAAGTGGAGCACATGTTTTTGAGCCTTTTTTGGATATATGCCCAGGAGTGATATATCTGGGTCATCAGTTAAAAGTATTTCCAATTTTCTGAAGAACCAAGAGATGAATTTCTAAAATGGTTGTACCAGCTTCCTATCCCACCAGCAATGGGAAAGTGTTCCTCTTTGTCCACATCCTTATCAGTATCTGCTGTCCCTTAAGTTTTCGATCTTACCCATTCTGATTAGTGTGAGGTGGAATCTCAGAGTTGTTTTGATTTGCATTTCCCTCATTACTAAAGATGCTGAACATTTCTTTAGGAGCTTCTCAGCCATTCATGATTCCTCAGTTGAGAATTCTCTGTTTAGCCCTGTACTCCATTTTTTTTAAATAAGTTATTTGGTTTTCTGGAGTCTAATTTCTTGAGTTCTTTGTATATTTTGGATATTAGCCCTCTATCAGATGTAGGGTTATTGAAGATCTTTCCTAATCTGCGGCTGCCATTTTGTCCTATTGGTAATGCCCTTTGCCTTACAGAAGCTTTTCAGTTTCATGAGGTCCCATTTACCAATTGTTGATCTTAGATCCTGAGCCCTTGGTGTCATGTTCAGAAAAATTTCCCCTATGGCAGTGTGTTCAAGACTATTTCCCACTATCTCTATTAGATTCAGTATATCTGCTTTTATGTGAATGTCCTCGATCCACTTGGATTTAAGTTTTGTACAAGGTGATAAAAATGAATCAATTTGCATTCTACATGCAGACCACCAGTTAGACCAGCACCATTTGTTGAAAATGCTTTTGTTTTTCCACTGTATAGTTTTGGCTTCCTTGTCAAAGATCAAGTGAACATAAATGTGTGTATATTTCTAGATCTTCAGTTATATTTCATTGATCTACTTGCCTGTCTCTGTACCAATACCATTCAGTTTTTATCACTATTGCTTTGTAGTACAACTTGAGGTCAGGTATGGTGATTCCCCCTGAAGTTCTCCTATTGTTGAGAATTGCTTTCGCTCTCTTGGGATTTTTGTTTTTCCATATGAAATTGAGAATTGCTCTTTCTATCTCTGTGAAGAACTGAGTTGAAATTTTGATGGGGATTTCATTGAATCTTTAGATTCATTTAGTAAGAGAACAACAAAGAGTGAGACTGAATGCTTTGACTGACGTTTGTAACTCTTGTATCAAGTTTGAAGAAGAGGACTTTTATAAGTTACTCTTTCTCTGAGATGAATGCTTTTCCAAATTATCACAGCCAATGAACCATATTCTTACCCTCACCTAATGTCTGTGCCACCCTCCAAGCAGAACCATTGTTCATTCAATCAGTTGGTGAATGACTTTTTGGATAGACCATCTTAATACATACCCCATTTCTTAAATGAATGTAACCTGTTCTCTGTGGACTGAGAATAAAGTCACTCACTCAAGTCAAATAGCTTTGACCACAGCAGGAAGTCTGTATCCAAAAATCGAGCCTACAATTCATTTCTTGGTGCAGCAGAACTATCAACTCTCAGCTCAACTACGATGGAGGTAGGGTCATTGAAGTATAGCCTTATTACAATGAAATCCAATGTCTAAAAATTGTTTTTATTTGGGGCTTGTACCACAGTAAGAGCCAAGATTTTAAACTCTACTAAATACAAAACAAACAAAAAGACTATATATTTATGTTCATTTAAGAAAATACCAGTAGTGATTTATTATTTTGAAGTATACAGTTAATATGTTTGGAGTTATTTAAAATTTATATTGAGAAAATTGTATTTTCACTATTGCTGTAGATGAGCATCTACATAAGACTGTTAAATTGATTGTTGTTTTATATCAAACAACTTTTATACTACTTATTTGTATTGTTATAATATTTTATAAATTTTAATGAATATGGCCAAGAAGATATTGTAGGTATTGAAGGGGGGTCCCTAGGAGGAGTGGGGTAAAAAAAGGGAAACAAGAATGTGATTTATTTCTATTTACTTAAAATATGTTTTTAAATGTTAACAAATTCAGATAAATTGAAATCATGTAACTTTTCTCATCATAATGCAATAAAAATTTAAAAAAAAATCTGGTCTTGGCCTTTTTTTTTTGTTTGGAGGACTTTTAATGACTTCTTCGATTTCCTTAGGGGTTATGGGACTGTTTAGATGGTTTACTTGATCCTGATTTAACTTTAGTACCTGGCATCTGTCTAGGAAAATCATCCATTTCATCTAGATTTTTCAGTTTTGTTGAGTATAGGTTTTTGTAGTAGCATCTGATTTTTTTTTAATTTCCTCAGTGTCTGTTTTTATGTCTCCCTTTTCACTTCTGATTTGTTAATTAGGATATTGTCTCTGTGCCCTTTAATTAGTTCGGCTAAGGGTTTGTCTATTTTGTTGGTTTTATCAAAAACTAGCTCTTAGTTTTGTTGATTCTTTGTATTGTTCTTTTTGTTTCTAATTGGTTGATTTCAGCCCTGAGTCTGACTTTTACCTGCTGTTCACTCCTCTGAGGTGTGTTTACTTCTTTTCATTCTAGAGCTTTCAGATATGCTGTTAAGCTGCTAATGTATGATCTCTCTGACTTCTTTATGAAGGCATTTGGTATTACAAATTTTCCTCTTAGCACTGCTTTCATTGTGTCTCATAAGTTTTGGTATCTTGTGCATTTGTTTTCATTAAATTTTAGAAAGTCTTTAATTTATTTTTTTATTTATTCCCTAACCAAGTTATCATTGAATGGACAGTTGTTCTGTTTCCATAGCTATGTGGGCTTTCTGTTGTTTTTGTTATTATTGAAGGCCAGCCTTAGTCCTTGGTGATCTGATAAGATGCATGGGATTTTTCATTATTTCAATCTCCTTGTATCTGTTGATGCTTGTTTTGTATCTGAATATATGGTCAATTCGGGAAAGGTACCATGAGGTCCTGAGAATAAAATATATTCTTCTGCTTTAGGGTAAAATATTCTGTGTATATCTTTTAAATCCAGTTGGTCCATAACCTCTATTAGTTTCACTGTGTCTCTGTTTAGTTCCTGTTCCAATGAGCTGACTGTGAGAGTGGGTGTTGAAGTCTCCCACTACTATTGTGTGGAGTTCAATGTGTGTTTTGAGTTTTAGTAACATTTCTGTTACAAATGTGGGTGCCCTTACCTTTGAGGCATAAATGTTCAGAACTGAAAGTACTTCTTGGTGAATTTTTTCCTTTGATGAGTCTAAATTGTCCTTCCCTATCTCCTTTGATAACTTCTGGTCGAAAGTATAATTGATTGGATATTAGAATGGCTACTGCAGCTTGTTTCTTGGGACCAATTGCTTGGAATTTTTTTTTCCAGCCTTTCACTTTGAGGTAGCGTCTGTCTTTGTCATTGAGGTGTGTTTCTTGTATACAGAAAAATGGGTCTGTTTATGTATCCAGTCTGTTAGTTTATGCTTTTTAAATTGGGGAACTGAGTCCATTGATGCTGAGAAATATTAAAGAACAACGATTATTTTTGTTTTTAGAGGTGGAATTATGTTTGTGTGGTTCTCTTCTTTTGGGTTTGTTATGAGATGATTAATTTCTTATGTTTTTTGGGGGGTGCAATTTCCATACTTGTGTTGGAGTTTTCATTCTAGCATCCTCTGACAGGCTGGATTAGTAGAAAGATATTGTTTAAATTTGGTTTTGTCAAGGAATATCTTGGTTTGTCCATCTATGGTCCTTGAGAGTTTTGCTGGATATAGTAGCCTGGCCTGGTGTTTGTGTTCTCTTGGGCTCTAGATGATATCTATCCAGGATTTCTGGTTTTAAGAATCTCTGTTGATACAAAAAAGACAGCATTTTCAACAAATAGTGCTGGCTCAACTGGCAGTTAGCATGTAGAAGAATGCAAATCGATCAGTTCCTATCTCTTTGTACAAAGCTCAAGTCCAAGGGGATCAAGGACCTCCACATAAAACCAGATACACTGAAACTAATAGAAAAGAAAATGGGTAAGAGCCTCAGGCACATGAGCACAGGGGAAATTTTCCTGAACAGAACACCAAAAGCTTATGTTCTAAGATCAAGAATTGACAAATGGTGCTGGAGCAATTAATCCCACCATATGTACTCTTTGGTTGGTGGTTTAGTCCCTAGGAGCTCTGAGGGTACTAATTAGTTCATATTGTTGTTTGTCCTAAGGGGCTGCAAACCCTTCAGCTCCTTGGGTCCTTTCTCTAGCTCCTTCTTTGGGGACCCTGTACTCAGTCCAATGGATAGCTGTGAGCCTCTACTTCTGTATTAGTCAGACACTGTCAGAGCCTCTCAGGAGACTGCTATATCAGGCTGAATTGTCCTTCCTTCAGTCTTTGCTCCATAGTTAGTCTCTGCAACTCCTTCCGTGGGTATTTTGTTCCCCCTTTTAAGAAGGAATGGAGTGTCCACATTTTGGTCTTCCTTCTTCTTGAGTTTCTTGTGGTTTATGGATTGTACTTCATGTATTCCAATCTTCTGGGCTAATATCTACTTATCAGAGAGTGCATCCCAAGTATGTTCTTTTGTGATTGGGTTACCTCACTCAGGATGATATTCTCCAGCAGCATTTGTATAGTAAAGGATGGCCAAGTCAGTCATCAATGGGAGGAGAGGCCCTTGACCTTGTAAAGATTCTATGCCCCAGTGTAGGGGAATGCCAGGGCCAGGAAGGGGGAGAGGGTAAGTTGGTGAGCAGGGGCAGTGGGGAGGGAACAGGGTTTTTTTTTTTTGTTTTAATTTTAATTTTATTTATTTTTCTTCAGAGGGGATACTGGGAAAGGAGATATTATTTAACATGTAAATAAAGAAAATATCTAATAAAATTTTAAAAATTAAATTAAAAGAAAGAATTTACAAATGGGACCTCATAAAATTGCAAAGCTTCTGTAAGGCAAAAGACATTGTCAATAGGACTAAATGGCAACCAACAAATTGGGAAAAGATCTTTATCAATCCTATATATGATAGAGGGCTAATATACAATATATACAAAGAACTCAAGAAGTTAGACTCCGGAGAACCAAATAACCCTATTAAAAAATTGGGATACAGAGCTAAACAAAGAATTCTCAACTGACGAATACTGAATGGCTGAGGAACACCTAAAGAAATGTTCAAAATCCTTAGTCATCAGGGAAATGCAAATCAAAACAACTCTGAGATTCCACCTCACACCAGTCAGATTGGCTAGGATAAAAAACTCAGGTGACAGCAGATGCTGGAGAAGTTGTGGAGAAAGAGGAACACTCCTTCATTACTGGTGGGATTGCAAGCTGGTATAACCACTCTGGAAGTCAGTTTGGCAGTTCCTCTGGAAACTGGACATAGTACTACCTGAGGACCCAGCTGTACCATTCCTGGGCACATACTCAGAAGATGCTCCAACAGGTAATAAGGATACATGCTCCACTATGTTATAGCAGCCTTATTTATAATAGAAACTGGAAACAACCCAAATGTCCCTCAACAGAGGAATGGATACAGAAAATGTGGTACATCTACACAATGGAGTACTACTCAGCTATTAAAAACAATGAATTTATGAGATTCTTAGGGAAATGAATGGATCTGGAGACTATCATCCTGAGTGATGTAACCCAATCACAAAAGAACACACATGGTATGTACTCTCTGATAAGTAGATATTAGCTCAGAAGATCAGAATACACAAAGTACAATCCACAAACCACAAGAAACTCAAGAAGAAGGAAGACCAAAGTGTGGGTACTTCATTCCTTCATAAAAGGGGGAACAAAATACTCACAGAAGGAGTTGCAAAGACAAACTATGGAGCAGAGACTGAAGGAAGGACAATTTAGAGACTGTTCCACCTGGGAATCCTTCCCATATTCAATCATCAAATCCAGACACTGTTGTGGATGCTGGCAAGTGCTGGATGACAGGAGCCTGATACAGCTGTCTCCTGAGAGGCTCTGACAGTACCTGACTAATACAGAAGTAGAGGCTCACAGCCATCCTTTGGACTGAGCACAGGGTCCCCAATGAGGGAGCTAAAGAAGGAACACAAGGAGCTGAAGGGTTTGTAGCCCCTTAGGATGAACAACAATATGAACTACCTAGTACCCTCAGAGCTCCCAGGGACTACACCACCAACAACGACCACACATGGTGGGACTAATAGCTTCAGCAGCATATGTATACCAGAGGATGGCCAAGTCGGTCATCAATGAGAGGATAGGCCCTTGGCCCTGTGAAGGCTGTATGCCCCAGTGTAGGGGAATGCCAGGGCCAGTAAGCAGGAGAAGGTGGGGTGGTGAATCGGGGAGTGGGGAGGGAACAGGAGTTTGGTTTTTGTTTTTGTTTTTGTTTTCTTTTTATTCAGAGTGGAAACTGGGAAAGGAGATATCTTAGGACATGTAAATAAAGAAAATATCTGATAAAAATAAATAAAAAGGAAAAATAGATGTTAAATTTAAATTCATTTGGTTTTCCATCATTTGGTTAGTATTAGGACTCTGCTTTTTTTCATCTCTGGGTCTTGCAATACTGACCCGGATATTCTGAGTCTTGAACACTGCAGCAAGAATCATCACACCAAGATTTTCGATTAAATTAATCTAGATATTTATAGTGTCTAGCAGAAGATTAAAAAATAAATAATATCCTGTGAACGTAGTCTCAATTTTAGGTGTATTAATAACACATTAAGAATATTAAATTGTACATACTAATCTCTTTCTTAACTGCTTATTACACATGAATTTGTTTACTCTTAATTCATAATTCTGCATGGTATGTATTATAATTCCATTTTACTTATTTACAACTTTAAAAAATTAAGTTGAATGTCTGAGAGTCTTTTTTAATTTTTTATTAGATATTTTCTTTATTTACATTTCAAATGTTATCCCATTTCCTCATTTCCCCTCCAAAACTCCCCTATCCCATCCCTCCTCCCCCTGCTCACTAACCCACCCATTCCCACTTCCCTGTTCTGGCATTCCCCTACACTGGGTATCAATCCTTCACAGGACCAAGGGCCTCTCTTCTCATTGATGTCCCACAAGGCTATCCTCTGCTGCATATGTGGCTAGAGCCATGATTCCCTCCATGTGTTACTCTTTGGTTGGTGGTTTAGTCTCTGGGAGCTCTGGAGGTACTGGTTAGTTCATATTGTTCCTCTTATGAGGCTGCAAACCCCTTCAGCTCCTTGGGTTCTTTCTCTAGCTCCTTCATTGGAGACCCTGTGCTCAGTCCAATGGATGGCTGTGAGCATCCACTTCTGTATTTGTCAGGCTCTGGTAGATCCTCTCAGGAGACAGCTATATCAGGTTCCTGTCAGCAAGCACTTGTTGGAATCCACAATAGTGTCTGGGTTTAGTAACTGTATATAGGATGGATCCCCAGGTGGAACAGTCACTGGATAGCCTTTCCTTCTGTTTCTGCTCCACACTCTGTCTCTGTATCTCCTCCCATGGGTATTTTGATCCCCTTCTAAGAAGGACCGAAGTATATACCCTTTGGTCTTCCTTCTTCTTGAATTTCATGTGGTCTATGAGAGTCTTATGACTATAGTTGGAAAAAATAATAGACTGCAGTTTGTTGGATTTTTGTATTGGCTGTAATTGACTATGTCATTTATTTTTAAAAACTGATAGTTAAAATATGTAATGAATGTCTATGTTACTAACTTGAAATTTTTAATATTCACTTATTCAATTTGTATTCTATATGGAAATTTTAAGTAATGATGTTCTGGCTGATGATAATGTTTATGGTTATGGAAAATAAACCAGAGATGCTTGGAGTAAATTTTCAGTGAAGTTCATTTCAAATATAAATATTTAGTAGCTGTTTTAATAAAGAACCAATTGTTGTATATCTTTGATTCACTACATGAGGATGTGAGCCAGAAAGTAATAAATACTAAATAATGAAATCCATGCTCAATAAAAATATAATTCTTAGAATTGTAGTGTAAGATCTTAATCTAAGCTGCATAATCTACACACAGTGAATCACTTGCTGTATCAAATAGCTGTGGCTTTCTTTCAATGTGACATACCTGATAGTATGAATTGCCATGTTTGTACTGTAAGCTAAGAATACTTAAGAGGGAATACAGGAATAGACTAAGTTCAGCCTGGCATACTCATCTTGCACAGCTCTTTCCAAGATTACCAGCGTTCTCTTGATTTTTAGCACCCACAGGCCTGCAACTTCTTTAACAACTGGGCTTTAAACTCTCCTTGCTTTCTACAACCTCACTGCATTTTCTACTCCAGAGATCACTGCTTTCTGTCAACTTTTTCAAATTTTCTTTCAGCTATCCTCAAATTCAAATTATTTACCACATGACCATGACCACTTTCTCAAAGCCCTCAAATACTATTCCCCCTATAGTACCTATCTCCAAATAGTCCTAGACAATCTCACAATATAATCATCTTATCTACCACATTTTCTTTGAATAAGCAAAGACTAGTGAAGTTGCTGGTGAGAAAGACAAAGAACAAAGGGAAGGAGAGAAGAAGAAAAATGGGAAGGAAAGAGAGGAACAGACAAAGACACACAGGGAATTTTGGATAATCGAGCTGATATCCTGAGATTATATTTTGCAAACTTGTTTGAATAGAACTTTTTGTTTTCCAAATGGTATTCTACTGTCCCTCTCCACTCAGTATTTAGTAGGTACATCATCTGCAGTAAGAAAAAGAGATGAATGAAAGGATTCCTAGAGTGAGACTGAATGATTTGCCTGACATTTGTAATTCTTGTATCAAGTTTGAAGAAGAGGACTTTATAAGTTACTCTTTCTTTGAGATGAATGCTTTTCCAAATTATCACAGCTAATGAACCAAATTCTTACCCTCACCCAATGTCCGTGCCACCCTCCAAGCAGAACCATTGTTCATTCAATCAGTTGGTGAATGACTTTATGGATAGACCATCTTAATACATACCCCATTTCTTAAATGAATGTAACCTGTTCTCTGTGGGCTGAGAACAATATATATATATATTGAGAACAATATATTTTCACTATTGCTGTGGACGAACATCTACATAAGACTGTTAAATTGATTGTTATTTATATCAAACAACTTTTATAATACTTATTTGTATTATAATATTTTATAAATTTTAAGGAATATGACAAAAAAGATATTGTAGGTATTGAAGGGGGGTCTCTGGGAGGAGTGGGGGGTACAAAAGGGAAACAAGAATGTGATTTAATTCTATTTACTTAAAATATGCTTTTAAATGTTAACAAATTCAGATAAATTGAAATCATGTAACTTTTCTCATCATAATCCAATAAAAGTTTAAAAAAAGAAAAAGAAGAAGAAGGTATTCCTAAAATCTGGCCTTAAAGGTCTGCCCTCAACTCATGTCTGTTTGACCTGCCCCCTTTTTCTACTGCCTTAGTTCAGTTCCATCCAATCCATCATTTGAATCATCATTTCTCCTTGGCTATGAACCTGTCGCCAAACTGATAGTCTCCCCAACTCAGGATCCTGGCAAACTGAATAGCCCATGATGCATCCTGCATCTTTTGTCTATCCCATTGGTACCATATACCAAGATAGCCACTGGTTCTCAATGAGTCCTTCAATATAGACTTGCTTCCAGAAGCTGTTACATGGGAAGTATGCTTCATGTAGACGTATTACACAAACCTTTGGTTCCAATGATTTTTATTAGTTTTCTTAAAACTTGGTATCTATCTACCACTTCAGTGAATGGAGGAATACAATTTCTATTTCTGATAGATACACTAAGATTTCTTTTTTTTTTTTTCAAAACTGAAAACAGTCACTTCAAAAAGTGAATCCCAAGGACAGGAAAGTGAGGGAAATGTGTGTTAACTAAATGAGGCACTGGTAATGTTGATTCCGGAGCTTGACTCTCCTTTCCTGGACTTTCATGAAAAACAGAAGAACATCAAAGGAATAAAGTGATTATGTGTTATCATTTACTATTTGGTCCCATGGACTCGTGAAAAGGGGAGAGATGACAACCTCCTATCAACAGCCTCCAGATGCTTTTTGTCCCTTTGCTGAACTAGAATAAATATTGGAATGCCTTAGAGAGCTTGGATGTTAATTTTCAAAGCTTTTATTTATTTTGACACAAGGAAAATTAAAACATTAGCATCGGGCTTCAGTCATCTCCTACTCTTGTTT
Source organism: Montemys delectorum (assembly GCA_019843815.1). Taxonomy (NCBI): domain Eukaryota; kingdom Metazoa; phylum Chordata; class Mammalia; order Rodentia; family Muridae; genus Montemys; species Montemys delectorum. The sequence continues at coordinate 15,720 of JADRCD010201611.1, forward strand.
TTGTTCCTTAAGAAATGCATGAGCAAATAAAAATAACAAGTTAAACAGTGAGATGGTTTAGGCATTATCCTTTGAGAAGTCAAAGGGGCTTTGTGGTCAAGATTCTTACATTCTACATATCTGTAGTTAAATTTGGCCAGACAACTAAATTCTCTAAACCTATTTGATTGTTGATTTTCCTATTTATTCAGCAATGTAGCTACACACTGACCTCTAGCAGATGTCCAGTATCCTGAGAATATATTTTGATTATTCGAGTTTCCTTTTACCTAATATATGTTAGTGTTTTATCCTCGTATTTTTCATATTTTAGGGCTTTCTATATTCAGTCAAATAGCCTCCTTTTGAGATGTGGTCTTACACAGCCTTGTTTGGACTGGAACTTGTGAACCTCCTGCTTCTGTCTCCAGAGTGCATGGGTTATAGATATGCACCCACTAGACTTGGCTCCTTTTTCTTTCATAAAATATGCACTTGAGTTTAAATCGCATAGCTACATAAAAAGATACACATTAATCCAGAACACTAGAATAATGCTAGAATTCTCAGCAGGAATGGACTTCTAGAACTTAAGTAGGGAATAACATATATAGTGATTCCCTGATTCACAAATTATTTTTACTTTTACCTTCATGGTTTGTTTCTTCATTTTTCCTAGGAAAACTGATAACTTTGGAATTTAATACATTAACATTCACCGAATTATAATTCAGGAGGTAATGTTAACTTCAAATCGATAATCACCGAAGAAAAGAAAAGCGGTAGACAAGTGTCTATCACCATATGACTCCCTCCTATCCTTTGGGCTGAGAAGAGGCCAAGAAAGATTCTTCTAATTTGGAGCAGAACTAACTGAATAGTGGGAAAACAACATCAGGTTTTAAGTTGGATATAGATGTAAAGATATGTTCATTGTTCATCAATTTACATTCATATTTCTGTGATGGAATTCAAGATTTCTCTTTCTTAGCAAGATTTCTACAAAGGGTGTCTGATAGGACACCCTTTAGAAAACATAAGCAATTTTAGCATGCTTGGGTATGTATGACCTCCAAACCTTGCTGCCTTGACCCTTGTGAGCATGACAACAACTAAACAGCTCCAGGCCTTGGTGCTAAGAGCTGCTAATTGTTTTGAGCAATGCTATTACAGTCACTTTCAAGATGTTGTGCCTGTATTAGGAATATTCGTGCCATCTCAGAACTTTCTAACTCCAAGGTCTCATTCAGCTAGACTTACAGAATCAGTAGTCCATCTCCTACCAAGCTGTACAGGTGAGTCTGGCAAACTGAACTAAGGTTCTTCACTATTTTCTTGTCTTGATCCCTCCTGTTTGGCAGTATGGTGAAGCCCAAATGCTTTACATTTTTATATGACCAAAATAGGAAATAAATTATATTGAAATTCTAAGAACAAATTTGTAATACAATGCCATCCTGCTTCTCTGTAACAGTTCATGTGTGGACCAGTTTAATGACTGCTGTTGTTTTGAAATGCTGATAACCAAAGGTTTCTCTAGATAGGTGTTTCTGATCACTTGGGAATGGCAGCCACATTTATGGTTTGTACAAATGGCAAATTACCCAATACTGATACAACTGCAGTTTATATTAGTTTGTGACTATATTCACAATGAAAAGGAATCCTAAATTCTAGCCAATAAAGGAAAACAATTGTTTGATTTTTCTTTGCATTCAAGTTCATGGAATCTTCTATTTCAATCCACTAGTCTGTAGGGAGTGGAGGAAGCCTCTCAAGAAACATAGTTTTCAGCCCATGTAAAAGATGCTTCTCTTGCAATCTGACAAATGTGGCTCACATGGTTCTATGATACAACAGAAAAGACAGGATGTGAATCAAGTGCTTCTGGGATATATGGATTTAACTCTCCTCCCCATGCTTGGGGCACCTACAACAGTTGCAGCCTAGCTGACACACTTCCCAGGCAATCACAAGCAGTCCAATAGAGTTCAAAATCCTACTCATTACAGCTTTAAATCTCTTTCTATGTGCTTTGCACATCCTCGACTGTTGACTTACGCATTTGTCAACATTTCTGGACCTCTCAGAAGGGATACATTTCAGGACATTCCTTTTTGTTGTAACAACCAACCCCCATTTGAGGAAATGGATATTTGAGAATCACAAAAACAAGTCAAGGTCATTGTGCAGTTCCGACCATGACTTCCACTCTGCTCCATTTTCTGGTTCTATTCGCTGACCTTGCTGGCTATAGATCCAAAGAGGCAAGGCGCCAAGCAGATCTGGCTGCCATGTGTGATGGCTGAATGGTGGTATCAGATGAATGAATGGGACAGAAAAAAAAGTTTCTTTCAATCTCAGTTACTGTGGACAGACTCTCCAAACAGGAAATAACAGAGTAGAAAGGGGCCAACTATGTTCAATACAAAAACAAAGAGACAATAGACAGTGAGGAAAGGGACATGCCTATACTTTGTGACTGTACAGTAATTGTTTGTGGCTTTGTACAGTAATTGTTTGTTTGTCCTCCCACCCCCTTTGTCAATTCCTCCTTCCAGAAGCTATTTTTAAACCATGTTGGGTTTTTTCTTCCAGATCTTTATTTTTTCAGGTACTTTTTTCAAAATTCTGGTTAAGGAGGCAATAAAATGCTTTAGGGTGCTTCATTATATTTTTTTCTATTTTATCTCTCTTCTGAACCAATTTACAACCTGAAATGGGCACTAACTAATTTTAACTTAATAATTTGGTAACAATGCAACACGAACTTAAACTTTCAAAAGCTCTCTATGAGTTACCAGTGAAGGGTTGCATTTCTTCTACAGATTTGAATATAGTTTTGCTAGATGAGAGAAATAAAACAGCTATTTATTGAATACCTACTATGTCTAAAGGTCCCATCAAATAGAACAGGCAGTATAAGCCAAGAAAGAAGGTAACACAAGGTACTGAATGGGTGTGTATCTAGGAAAGTAGGGTGAGCATTTGAATGACCCACCTGTCAGGGAGCCAGAAACTGACCAGGATGAAGTGAACAGAAAGCACACTGTGCTACAGAGAGACCCCAGGGCATCTTTTAAGTGTCTGCAAAATCAATTCTAGCAAGAATCAACTCATCTGTTTATGTTACATAGGATGCTGAAAGCTTTCCATCTGGTTCTGCTGCAGGAGGCAGATAGGTGAGCAGATGGAGAGTTCTAGAATGGAAGTCAACGTGATCTGTCTGCTGTGTAACGAACCCACATTTTCATAGGAGAAGGAGGAAGAGGAGTTTAATTTATGTCCACTTTTGTAAGCCATGTGTGATCACCCACCTCTGGACAGTAGGACAAAGTCAAAGAGGGAAGGTCTGAAACAGTTACCAACAGGAGAGTTCAGGATTCTCACACTTTGGGTAAGGCAACTCTTCTGGGTGAGTTTTAAAAAAAAAGGACATATAGACTTTGATGTTTAATTTAAAGCTTAAGAATAAAACATATATTTATTGTTTTAATGTGAAAAAAGAATCTGAAATGATCTTTGAAAAAGCAGTGTAGCTAGACTTTAAAGTACAACATGATTTCTGCAGGGAATCTTGTAACTTTATTTAACAAATAAAGTCACAAATAATTAATTACTTTAAAGACTTCAAAGGGTTTCAAAAGATGCACAGGTGTAATATTTGAAGAGTAGAATTAAAAACTAGTGAAATAATAGCAGGTTTGATATTGACCTGTTGAAAACAAATTTGTGAAGTTTGATATATGATATATATTAGAGGCAAGGCAAACTATGGCTTAAATAAAAGACTATTTAACTATTTAATATTCCTCTCAACTTGGAACAAAAAAGGATTAGGAGAAGTAAGCATGGGAGTGCTTATGCTTTACAAAAGCCAAGGTCCTGTTATCTAACTTACGTACTCAGGTTCTTCCTTAGTGTTGTTATCTCAGGCAAGAGTAAATATAAGCCTAGTTATTTAAGAGATGTCAAATACATAAATAAAGTTACAAGGCAGTTCAATGAGTTCTTATTTCCCCATCTTCAAATAATTTTAACATCCTAGAAAATTAGTTTCAAATTTAGAATCTTAAGAAAGCGAAAAATCCTTGAAGGCTTGTACATAACTATGCTGGTTTGGGATAAGCTACCCTCTGGGCTTTGGAAAGCCCCTTTGTTCATTCTCAGGTTATTCCTGAAAACTAAGGGGATGGGGGGTCATAGAAGACATAAAACCTCACATTGTACCTCTATGAACAAAGGCCACCGGGATGGAGTATTTGGAATCCCAGTGGTCCAGGATATGCTTGCAGTTCACGTTTAAGCTCTAGAGAGGCATATTTTCTTGATTCTAATCACTTTTCATCACAGAAAGAAACACCAAATCAAAGCAATGCCAGAGTTGAGAATGCAGAAACAAAAGGTAAGCCCTCTCTCCATTTTTCTTCCCACGGATCTAATGGTAGAATTACAAATGCTGAAGCAGAATTGATGCCAGAGCTCAAAGAAAGCACATCTAAATTCTTAAACAAACTAGAATATTATGGTTAGCCTGAATTTATGGAATGTGTGTTACAGAACACAAACAAACTGCAATCTACAAAACTGTCCTGGGCATATTGACATGGATCATGAAGCACTGAATTTTGTAATAAAAATAAAATAACAACAACAGCAGTAGTAGTACTAATAACAGCATAACAGAAAAAAAAACAAAAATGAGGGAAAGCAAAGGAAAAGAAAGGGGTTCTCTTTGGGTTCTTGGGCTGCAATGAATCCTTTGTTCGCTGGGTATATTTTCCTTTTGTAGCCTGGATGTGCAGCCAGACGCACGCAGCTCATGGAGCTCTTGGAGCGTCATAGATGGAGGCTTAGGGCCACACGTGTACAAGTGGTGCACATGCACCACATGGGACAAAAGAAGACAAAGGGACTATGCCTTCGCTGCTGGTTCTGTTTTCATCCTCTGCTCCTCCAAGCTGTAAGCTGAGGTAAATGTTTACAAGACTTTTGGACACTAGCATGTTAATTTTGATCCAAGGGAGGGGTTGTTTCTGGGTCAACTGAGAGATTTTGAAATGGTCTCCAGTTGGAACATAAACCATTTCATTTTGTAATTAAGAGAGATGAAACTGGATTTAATTCCACAACTTTTTAAATAGCTGCATCTGCTTCTATAAATCATGTTGTAAATTTACTTGTGAAGGTTGAATTCTAGTTTTCATAAGTTCAAAACAAAGCAGCATTGTGCAAAGTTAGTGCTCACAAGGAACTCCTATTCGCTGCCATGGGAGTGCGCTGTCATAGCACAGAACCATGGAGATCAGTATGGAGTATTCTTGAAACATTAAATATAGCATGTCCATGTGATCCAGCTATACCACTCTTGATAAACAGCCAAACAGCCCTGTATCTTATCAGAAGCACCATGTATCCATGTTTCTGAAGGCATTATTTATAATAGCAAAGAAATAGAACCAGTCTAGTTGCCCTCCGATAGGTAAATATAAAAAGAAAACGCAGTGTATATGCACAACTGGAATTTATTTTGCTATAAGGAAAAGTGAAATAATGAAGGGAAAATGATGAACCTGGAAATAACTGAATGGAGGCTGATAGATCTGAGAAGTAGAAGTACATTGAGTAGGTAACCAAAATTCAGAGAGCAAAAGTCACATATTCTCTTTTATGCACAAATCTTAGTTTATGATGTCTACATCTGTGTGTATAAATAGGGGTAAGTGTAGATATAGAGTAAGAAACTAATAAGGTCAGGAGATGAAAAAATGAAGTGTCTAGGATGGGGGCAATAACACATTTGCTACAAGAAAGTGAAAAGGGGGCTATGGAGGATAGGAGGGCACAGGAGGTGGAAGGGAGGGCAGAGTGGTTGGAAGGGAGGGCACAGAGGGTGGGTGGGAGGGAACAGAGGGTGGACAGGAGAGCACAGAGAGTAGATAGGAGAAAGCACAGAGTCTAGGAGAGAGCACAGAGGGTAGATGAGTGGGCACAGCAGGTAGGTGGGAGGGCACAGCAGATAGGTGAGAGGGCACAGGAAGTAGGTGGGAGGGCACAGCGGGTAGGGTGGGCAGGAATGTGCATAAGACTATGGGGGAGGAGAATCAACAAAAACAAATTTTTATTTGAAAATTAAGCCTACCACTGTGTATGATAGTTAAAATTTTAATCTGCTCCACCTGGGAATCCTTTCCATATTCAGTCATCAAATCCAGACACTATTGTGGATGTCAGCAAGTGCTGGCTGATAGGAGCCTGATATAGCTGTCTCCTGAGAGGCTCTGATAGTGCCTGACTAATACAGAAATAGAGACTGACAACCATCCATTGGACTGAGTACAGGGTCCCCAATGAAGGAGCTAGAGAAAGGACCCAAGGAGCTGAAGGGTTTGTAGCCCTTTAGGACGAACAACAATATGAACTACCTAGTACCCTCAGAGCTCCCAGGGACTAAACCATCAACCAAAGAGTACACATGGTGGGACTCATGGCTCCAGCAGCACATGTATAGCAGAGGATGGCCTAGTTGGTCATCAGTGGGAGGAGAGGCCCTTGGTCCTGTGAAGGCTATGCCCCAGTGTAGGGGAATGCCAGGGCCAGGAAGTGGGAAAGGGTGGGTTGGTGAGCAGAGGGAAGTGGGGAGGAAACAGGGTTTGTTTTTTGTTTTTGTTTTTGATATTTTTTCAGAGGGGTAACCAGGAGAGGAGCTATCATTTGAAATATAAATAAAGAAAATATGTAAATAAATAAATAAATAAATAAATAAATAGTTGAAAGACATTAGATTGTCAAATACCATGTAACTGGTAAAATATGTCTGGAGAAAATGTTTCATACTATAATATATCCAGTGTGTTTCAGGAACAGTAAGTATATGCTTAGAATACCTGGTAGACTTAAATTTATTCTATTATGTAATGATGTAATTTCAACTACAACAATGTGAACTTCAATTTGTGTGTGTTATTAGGCATCACTCTAACCATTTTGTTTTGTTTGATTGTTGTTTTTGTTTTACAAATGTTTAACTTTAGAGGTAGTAGCTTTAAAATGCATTGAGCAGTTATGTAACTGGCCTAGTTGGCTCTATTGTATTAAATTGTTACTGCTAAATAGTTCAAAATACTATAACAATATTTTTGTTTTTGCATTTTTCTAAATGTAAGCATTTGTCTGTTATGTAAGCATTATGCTATTTTTAATTCTATATTAAATATTAGCATGTTATTTTAATGCTACCTTATCTCTTCTGAGTGTATAGTATAATTGTATTTATATTTACTGTTTTGCTTAATTATTATCAGTAATCATATTTAATTGCTTTTTGTTTGATTGATTGGTTAGTTGGTTGGTTGGTTTTTTTCGATTTTTCAAGATGGGTTTTCTCTATATAACAACCTGGCTATCCTGGAACTCTCTCTGTAAACCAGGCTGGCCTCGAACTCACAGAGATTCACTTGCCTCTGCCTCCTTAGTGCTGGGATTACAGATGTGTGTCATCATACCTGGCTTTTCATTACCATTCTTAAACACAAAATTTTATATATTCACTTCAGTATTTTTATATTATAAGGCATATGTGGTATTTTAAATTCTCTTTTGAATAATTATGACATATTACTGGTTCTATCATTTGTTAAATAATGCCTTTGACACATTTAAGTTTTTATTTGTGTGAGGTTTTGACCATGCTTTCTTTCTTAAAGATCTTTATGTAGGTATTTTTGTTCCTTTTATTTCTGGTATTTAACACAAAGCTACTCCTTGGAATACAGTGCATAAGGGAGGCAAGTTCCCTAAAAAGGTGCCTGTTTGAGAGGATCTTTCCTGTTCATACAGTATAAGACTTTATACATGTTATCATGTTAGCACAGAAAACAAAGTCATGTCTTTTTAAATTAATTTATTAAATCCACTTACTAGTTTATTGAAGTCTTTAAAGAGAGGAATAAAGACATCATCATTTAGTTTGCAAAGTATTTTTTTAATTGCTGCAAGACTTTTGTGAGAAATTCAATTACTCTGTACTCCATGGAAGATGAGTAAAGTGAATGTTAACTTACAACTTTAATATTCTCATAAAACCTAAACAGAGATTTTAAGCCGATACAACATGAGCTCTTTTAAGTGACCAGAACATCTTGAATATGTTTTACAGATAATGTTTCTATGAGCAAATTAAAACACAAAGGATATTAAAGTAAATTCACATTAAAATATCTAAACAGTAAGTATAACCCTGTGACTACTACTAAACGCTACACAATTTGTTATATTTGAACAAACACTAAACTCCAGGATGGATGATTTATCAACAAAAAAATACAAAGTCACTTCTAAAAATGTCATCCATGATTCCAAAAAATAATTATGGAAAAATGATAGATGCAACTTTTAAAAGCTAAAAATTCCCCCAAGTTAAGTTTTAGGCACCAGAGAGGTTTTCTTTCAAAAATTTTAGATTTTTTTTCTACAAGCAATATAGAAATATTTTAATTGGCACTTCAGCTTTAGAGAAATCTAACTTCAAAAATACTATTACAAAACTAATACTGGCTAATCTCAGACTGCTATGGCTGAGGGTGACACACAGTAGATATTGGCAGTAAAGAAATCTCAGCTATGCTCAACAAAAGAATAATAAAACTTAAAATTATAATACCTTTTAAATACGTTCTCTAGTAATTTGGCATTCTGTACTATCATTTATTGTTAATACTTGACAGTTTGTTTGGAAGAATGCAGAATTACATGAAGTGAAGATATGAATCAATGCCTTTGAATATAAATAGCTAAAGTCCAAGTGTATTAAAAGGAAGGTTTGTACAGTTTAGACAGTTGAAAGTTCAGAATGGCCTGAGTTCCTTTTTAATGATGGCTTGCACGAATCCACAAAGTTGATAGTAACTTAGGAACACCTTTGCCTGTATAGATAAATTACAAATATGTCTGTCAGATCATCTAACATGTCAGTGCTTTGTTAATTTCTATTATTTTCCTTGACAGTTTCAAACAACTTCTGAATGTACTATGTACTATAGCTTAAGACACAATGAATGAGAGCTGAGTCACTCTTTTCGGCCACTGTAAGCTGACAGACACACTTCAAAACACATGGATTCATGTGACTGCCCCCAAACTGACTTTTATTAACTGAAGACAATCTTGTTATTCAGAAAGTCCAGAACAAGCAATAGTAGAAAAACTAAATCCATTTAAAACGTCACTTTAAGTCACAAGCAAACTTTCTTCTGTCTTAATTTAATTATTACCTAAATATCTGACACTTTATAATCAATGAATGGTAAGTTCAAGTCTTCCTGTGGCTTGTATTATCACCCACAGTAGTCTACTGAAATAGTGAAACAGTGTATATTATATAGAGAAAATTCCTCTGTGGTTCATAAAAAAAATAATAATAACCTGGGTAGTTTTCAAAACCATACATCTTCGTTTTAGTAAAAGTCAGTAAAGCTATATTTTAGTGAATTAAAGTCCACAAATGTAGCAGACTAGCATTTCTTACAGTAGTTGTTCATAATTTCTGAAATTGAATGAGTCATCATCAAATTGGAAGAAGCAATATGTCAGCACACCAAATGTAATGTGCTTGTAAAATTATGGCTTTAAATTTTAAAATAAATATTTCATATCTTGTCATTGATATTTCTTCAGATTTTTTTTTAGTTCTCAAACTTCTGATGCTAGTATCTGTTTGTCCTTAAAATATTTACCAAATATAGAATTCATGACTCTATTTTACTATAAAATAAGTCAGCCCAGACACAGTATCAGATACTAAGTTGCATATAATGTTGCATCATCTATCTGCTTTAAACCCTAGTTATCTAGGTTGTGTTTTGAATTGAAACAATAAAATAAAATGATAGAGTACTTACAGTTTCATTTGTACAACAATATCTCTCTCTCTCTCTCTGTATCTCTCTCTGTCTCTGTCTCTCTCTCTCTCTCTCTCTCTCTCTCTCT
>JADRCD010201612.1:0-42292 GCA_019843815.1 Montemys delectorum
AAAAAAAAATACATAAAATGCAGTTAATATAGAGCTGATGGGGTATTTGTCCAGCACTGTGTTTTTACTTTAAAAATGAAGACTATCTAAGTTATACCCTATAACTTCTGATCTAAGAGGTTCTGATCTAAGAGCCTAGCCCACTTTATCCTCCTGCAGTAAATAGGGGCCCCAGTTTCCTCCTTAGGTCCACATACCTATGTTCTCCAAGAACACCAAGATGGTTCTTGGAGCATCCCCCAAGGGGGAATAGGCATTACTTGTCCTAAGACTAGTCGTCTGAACTAGGTTAATTCCTTCATTGAAAGGAAAAGGAAATTTGAAGGAAGAAAGGAAGAAAGCCAGAAAACAAAATCCCAAACAACAAATGACTTCAGAGGCAAAAGACCCAAGCACAAACAAAACAGAATGAAAATCCAAGACAAGATGACTCTTTCACAAAGCATTGATCCCATAATAATGTCATATAAAGAAAATGAGCTACAAACTTCCAGACAAATAATTCAGAAGAATGACTGAAAATCTAGGACTAGTGAAGTTATGGATCTTAGTGATGAAGATTCAACCACCACTTTACTAAGTCAGCATAAAACTTAACTACATTTTCATATTTATTTTTATACCCACAGGTAATTGTAACCCTCACCCCCTCATCAAGAAAACTTTCCTCTGCTATAGCTGGAGACCATAACAGAAAACTACAATCAATCAAAATGCAGAGTTGTGGAGCCCAGTCATAACTGATGCATCTACATATAACTCCCACACCTATGGCTAAGGGATCATTGTGGAACAAGAAGAAGAAGAAGAAGAAGAAGGAGGAGGAGGAGGAGGAGGAGGAGGAGGAGGAGGAGGAGGAGAAGAAGAAGAAGAAGAAGAAGAAGAAGAAGAAGAAGAAGAAGAAGAAGAAGAAGAAGAAGAAGAAGAAAGATTGTAAGAGCCATAGGAACCGGAAGATTGATATTAAATTGTGTCTCCCAGGAATATCTGATGGTACACCCACAAAGTCTCACCAACATATCTGTCTACACATGACCTGAACAAGCACAACACCAACAGACATGCTATCATGGATATAGGGACCCCAGGAGGCTCAGCCCTAAACAAAGAACTATAAGCAAGTAAGGAATTCTTAGCAAAAGAAATGGTCTTCCCCAGATAAAAGCACACCAATTTGTTATCTAATACCAGTCAACTATAAACACATACATACAAGTAGCATTATACAGATTGACGTTGTTATATTTCTGTGTTTAGGAATATTCACATGCACGCATACTCTCATGCACATTCATGCACACATGCATACACACATTCACGCATACACACACACATGCACACACACACACACACACACACACACACACACCACATAAAAAACAATTAAAGAAGAGGCCATGGTCTTTTAAGGAAGTAAGGAATATACACAGAAGGGATTGAAGAGAGGAGATAAGAACCAGAGATCTGGAAAGACCAGAGTAAAGCAGTGTCTCTGAATGTAACAGGACAGCTACTCAGGATCTCATGATACCCATGAAGCACAAGATTCTGCTCATCAACAGTCTAGCATAGAAGAGGAAAGGCTTCATGAGCTCCCAGTACTAACTGAAGATTAGCTATAGGCATTTGCTTCTCAAGGAGGGAGAGTTAGTTTTCTTTGAGGGTGTGGTCCCTGGTAAGTGACCACTCTCCAATAAATACAGCCACATCAATGAATATATGTAAAATATGAATTTGACTTGATGGATTATCAAAATGAAGGGTCCATACATTTGTGGGCATAGGGAGATCGAGTGGATCTGGGAGTAGTTAGAGAGCAGGTTGTGGGATGAACATGATCAAAATCATTATGTGAAATTTTAAAAAGAAAAAAAACTCAACAAAGTCACAGATTTGTTGAAGAAAGGTCACACTAAAATGACACAGAAGTGGAAACCCAATAAGCAAACAAAATCAATGGAAAAACTCACCAGCAGAATGGATCATGGAGACAACAGAGTATCAGGGCTGAAAAACAGGGCAGAAGAATTGCATTACTCAGTAAAGATAAATGATAATAACATTAAATAAATACATAAGTAAACAAGCAAACAGACTTGTGAGAACATAAAAAGACTTACCCTTCAGATTATGAAATAGAGGAGAATACCACAGCAAAAGCATAGAAAATATTTTCAATAACATTACAGAAGAAAATATAACAACATAACATAAGTGATGTTTATCCAAAAACTGAGAGGCCTACACCAACATCAAGTAAGATCAGAAAAGAATTCTTTATGGCATGTTATAATTAGAACATTTAAAAACACAGAATGAAGAAAGGATATTGGCAGCTGTAAGAAAGGTCAAGTCACTTATTAAGGAAGGGTCATCAGAAAAATAGATTACTCAACAGGAAGTTGTAAAGAGAGAAGCTGTATTCTGGAAATATGTATTCTATGATTTGAAAAATCACAGATGAACAACCAAACAATTATACCCACAAAAACCAAATCTATTAAAATAGAAAGAGAAATAAAAACTCTTCATAATAAAAACAGAGTAAAGGATCCAGGCATGTTGGTGAATGAAAGGAAAAGGCAGGCAGATCTCTGTGAATTTAAGGCCATTCAACATTATATTATGAGACCCTATACTCCACTCCTCCCACCCCCTCACTCAAAAACTGTAGACTAAAGGAATTTATGACTTCCAAGCCAGCTCTACAGATTATACAGGAAGGAATACTTTGGTGTAAAGGGAAAAACAAAGCAAAGAGCTCACAGGGGAAAGATAAACTATTGCAGAAAAATCAATCAAGGTGTCACAAAACAACATAAAAATCAACAACAGGACAATAATTAATATACATCTTTCTGTTATCTTACTATTAATGTTCTCAATTCTCCAATAAAGATACACAGTCTATCAGATTAAATTTAAAAAGCAAGACACAACTTTTTGCTACCTCCAAAAATTATACCTTATCTTCAATAATACACACCAAGGCAAATGGAAACAAAAAAACAAAATTTGAAATAAAATGGTCTTTAAACCAAATCTAATAAGGAAAATGAATCTCACTGCATACTTGTTAAAGGAACAATTCACCACGAGGATATTACAAATCTAAACATTAGTCATCAAAGACACATGTATCCAATTTCATAAAAGAAATATTAGATCTAAAACCACAGACTAACCCCAAACATTAACAGTGAGACACTTGAGTACTCCATTCTCCCTAATAGTCAGATCATCCTAACAAACAAACAAACAAACAAACAAACAAACAGAGAAACACTGAAGTTTAATGACATTATAAATCAGGCAAACCTAACAGACGTCAACAGAACATTCCACCCAATCACAGAGTGCGTGTTTCTCCTCAACAGCCCCGGAACTTTCTCTAAAATTCACCATATATTAGAACACAAAGAAAATCTCAATAAATTGAGGAAAATTGAAATAACATCCTGCATTCTCTCTGAAGGCAAAGGAATTAAGCCAGATACCAATACCACCAGGAATAGAACTACAGAAAGCTTATAAACTCATGGAGACTAAAGACAGTTTTGAATGATAATTAGACCAAAAAATAAAGAAATAAGAAGGAAATTTAAAAATTCCTAGAACTGAGTGAAAATAAAAACACAACACATCAAAATTTACAGGAAACAATAAAAGCAATCCTATGAGGAAAGTTTTTAGAGCTAAGTACCTACATCAAAAATTATTGAGATTTCAAATTAATAGGCAAGTGATGCCTATGAAGGTCTCAGAAAACAAGAGCAAGTGATACACAAAATCAGTAAACCAGAAGACAGCATCAAGATCAAAGACAAAACAGAAATGAAAAAATAATAAAAGAAAAAAAAGCAGAAAGAACAAATGAAAGGAGTTGGTTCTTTGAAAAGACTGATAAAATTGAAAAGGTCAAAATTAGTAAAACTAGAGATGGGATAGAAGACAATGCAAAAGGTATCAATGAAATCCAAAAGGTTAAAAGAAATCCTTCTAAAACATTTATTATACCAAGCTAAAAAAAGGGTAAGAAATCGATTGGTTTCTTAACGTATATAACCAACTGTCCTACTATAGCTGCAACAGTTTTCTGTTTCTATAGCTGCAACAAAACATCGTGACCAAAAAGCAAGTTAGGAAGGATAGGCTTACACATTCCACATCTTAGTACATAGCTGAAAAAATTCAGGGCAGGAACTCAAACACGGCAAGAACCTGGAAACAGACGCCAATGCAGAGGCATGGAAGAGTGCTGCTTAGTGGCTAGCCCCCACTCGCTTGCTCAGCCTGCTTTCTTATAGAACCTCAGACCACCAGCCCAGGGGTGACACTACCCACAATAGGCTGAACCCTCCCCTACTTACCAATCACTAATTAAGAAAATGCCCTACATATTAGATCTTATAGAGACATTTTCTCATTTGAGGTTCCCTCCTTTCAGATAACTCTGTCTTATGTCAAGTTGACATAAAACTAGGCAGCATACCTACCAAAGTAAAAGAAGATATTAGTACCATAAACAACCTCTTCATAAGCAATGAGATGGATACAGCAATTAAAAACAAAATAAAACAATGAACTTCCAAACAGAGTAAGTCCAAGGGGAAATCTACTGAAGATTTATACTAGATTATTTTAAAAAGGAACTAAAAGCAATGTTTCTCAGACTATTCCACAAACTAGAAGCTGAAAGAATAGTTTCAAATTCTTTTTATGAAGCTAACATTACACTGATACTACAGTCAAATAAAGGTAAAAGCATAAGAAAATTATAGGCCACTCAGCCTGATGAACATACATACAAAAGTTCTGAGTAAAATACTTGAAAACTGAATTCAAGAATGCATTAAAAAAAATGACCATTATCACATCAGCTCTATCCCAGAGATTCAAGTTTGTTCAAAACATGTAAATCAATAAATGGAATATAATACATACACAGACTCAGGTTTAGAAACCACATGATCATTTCATTAGATGCAGAAAAAGGTTTTGACAAGATACAACATCTTTTCATAAAAGCCCTGCAGATACAGGGGACACATATCAACCTAATAAAGACAAAAATACAGCAAGCCTTAGAGCCAACGTTATGCTCAAAAATCTCAAAAGCAAATATCTAATTAAAAAATGTAAAAAAAATCTCAAAAGTATTTCTACTAAAATCAGGAATAAAACAAATATGCCCAGTCGCTCCATTCCTATTCAATACAACATGTGAAGTAATAGCAAGAAAAATAAGACAAGTGAAGGAGATAAAGGAATGGAAGAAAAAGTCAGGATATCCATGTCTGCATATGACATAAGAAAAGCCCTAAGGACTCCACAAGAAAACTCTTATAGACACATTTATCAAAGTTGCAAGATAAATACTTGCAAATAAATACTTACATATACCAAATAAGAGCCTTCTTATCTATCAAAAACAAACATACAAAGAAAGAAATCAGTTAAACAAATTCATTCACAATAGAAAATGCCCCAGAATAAATAAATATAACCAAGAAAAATGAAGAATTTGTCCAATGAAAATTTTAAAGATAGAACTTAAAGAAGATATTAACAGTTATAGGAAAAAGCCAATGATTAAGCTTTAGCTTCTAAGCACAGGAAATGGCTTTTTTTGGTAGCACCTGAGTAACATCGCATTAAAACCGACAACTGACAAATGAGACCTCAAGAAGCTAAAAACCTTCCTCAGAGGAAGGTTTACTGACATTCACGTGAAAAGGCAGTATACAGAACAGGGGCAAAAGACTTTACTAGCTATACATCTGAAAGAGGATTAGTGTATAGAATTTATAAAGAACACAAAAAACTAAAAAACTCAATTGAGAATTTAGTCATGAAACTACAGTGTTCTCAACAGAAAAATCCTTTTTAAACATTTAGCATCTTTATCTATCAAGGAACTACAAATAAAAACTGTTGATATTTCATCTTACCCTAGTCAAGATGGCAAGGACAAAACTGTGATGACAAATGTTGACAAGGACATAGGAGAATAAGAGCACACACACGTTCCCTGCTGGTGAAGGGCACACAGGTATAGCCACAGTGGAAGTCAGTGTAGAAGTCCCTAAAACATCTGGAAACAAATCTACCACATAATCCACTACAACACTCTTGGGCATATATCTAAAGGACTCTATCTCCAACTACGGAGCTCCCTGCTTGTTCATGTTTACTGCTGCTCTGTTCCAGAAATGGAAAGAACCTAGAAATGTTAGTCTAAATACTACAGTCACGAGACTGGAATAAAAGGCTGCCATAGGACCTAGGCTTATGAATCTAGCAGTGCAGAAGAAAGAGGCACTCCCTCAATAAGAAGCAAAATAATAATAATAGTAATAATAATAGTAATAATAATAATTAATAATAATAATAATAATAATAATAATCTGAATGTTCTAAACCAACAAAGAGCTTGAACTCCAAGTTTTAACATTCCCCCAAGAAAAATCTGTAGACTGAGATAGCACACACTTCAATCAGAATAAACATCAATAAGATAAGATGCCTTTTTAAAAATATGAAGGATTTATCAAAAGAAGAAACAGAAAGAAATTTCTTAAATCATTTTATGAAATCATTACAGTCATACAAAAGCGAGGTGGTATCAGTACAAGAGAGAAAACAGTGAAAAACCTCACATGAATACAGACGTTAAAGTTCTTAACTCAGATCAGTAAATCCAACATTGTGTGGAAAAGAATTTTTTATCATGACCAAATAAGATTTATTTCAGCTACAAAATGACTGTTTTGTTTTCCTCGAATTCCTGAATATTTTTATTATTTTTTTAAAATTTTCCCTTTATTTAAATATAGATTCTTTCCCCATATGGTATAATCTAAATACAGGTTCACCTTCTTCTACTCCCCACTATTCCTCCACACCTGCTTTCCCATCTAGATCCACCCCCTTTTTGCCTTACATTAGAAAATACAGACTTCCAAGAGATAACAAAACATAAGAAAATAAAATATAATAAGATAAAACAAAAACCATCAAATCAAAGTTTAACAAGACAAGCTCACAGGAAAACTTAAAAAATGTCCTAAGATCAGGTATAAGAATCAGAGACCCACTCATTCACACATTAAGGAATCCCATAAATGTACTAAGAGCAAAAGTGTATATGCAGAGTACATACTTGCAGACCTGTGTAGATCCTGTGATTGCTGCTGCAGTCTCTGTGAGTTCATATGTTTTATATGTTTTATATTGCCTTGTTTTCTTGGTATCCCAACTCCTTCTGTCTCCTTTTCCTAGAGGTTCCCTGAGCTTTGAAAATTTGATCGAGACATCTTGTTTAGAGCTGTATGTTCCAAAGTCTCCATCTCTGCATAATATCTGTGTGTGTCTCTGTATTTGTTTGCCTCAGCTGCAGGAAAAAGTCTCTCTGATGATGGCCAAATAAGCCACCAATCTATGAATATAACAAAATAACATTAGGAATCATTTTATTGTTTTTGTCTTTTGTTTTGTTTTGTTTTGTTTTGACAAGTAACATTTGGCTATACTCTAGGTCGCTGGATTGCATAGTCTCTGACTCTTGGTCACCTTAGCACTATCAGATATGGGTTCCATCTCAAGGAGTAGGCCTTAAGAAAAGTAAGACATTGGTTGGTTACTCCCACAAGCTTCATGTCACCACTGCCATAGTATATTTGGCAGGCAGGAAAGATTGTAGATCAAAGGTTTTATGGTTGAATTGTTTACATTTCTCTTTTGGTAGCTTGCAGAGTACTTTCCCATGGCCAAGACACTAGATCATGGGAGTGAAGATTCAATGTAGAAACCAACTCTACCTCTCCATGTTCAATGGGTTGTATAGATGGTGTCTTCTGCAATGACACCTTGCTTGTCGGTTTGTAGAAAACAACTTTCTGCAAAATGACAGTCTTTAAAAAAAATTAATGCAATATACCATAGTGATAGATTAACAAAGATCAATGTAGCTGAACAATGCAACAAAACATTGCATCATTAATGATAGTAACTTTTGGCAAGTTAGGAGTAGTCCATACTCAAATCGGCCTAATAATGATGACCTACCAAAAAACTATAGCCATTTTCTTACTTCCTGGTGGGAGAACATGAGCCTTCTCACTACAAAACAAGTTAAGGCTGTCCACCCTCACTGCACTAGTTCAATACAGTGCTAGTGGTTTTGCTATTGAAATAAGAGAAAAGGCACTAAACGTTACATGAATGACGCAGGAAGAAATAAAACTATCCCTACTTGCAAGTGATGTGTTTGACAACATCAAACTCCCAGCCCAATGGAAATTCTATAACTAGTGTGTCCAGCAACATTGCAGAATGCAAGATAGACCAACACAAAAAAAATTCAGTATGATGTCTATGCACAAACAATGAACATGTAGAAGTCAACATTAATGATATAATATCTTTTATAATTGCTTTAAGGAAAATGTTTTAAATGTAAAATATAAGCAAAATCTGTATGTGTAATATTACAAAATGTTAATAAAGATGAAATAATAGCCAAGTAAATGGAAAGACATACTGACCTTACTGGTCTCAAGACAGTAAAGATTTCAAGTCCCACACACCAATATACCAATGCAATGTTCCTATCAAAATCTACTGAAGGAATTCATAGAGGTACACAAGGGGATGCTAAAATATCTCATCACCACAGGCCCAATGGTATTTATAATAAACTTGGAAAAAAATAAACTGAAAGGAATCATTCGCATTAGGCTTCATATATAACTACAATAATAGTGTAGTGTTGCCAGAAGATAAACATGAATCAATAAAACAAAGCACTGTCTATCAGTGAGGCCCTCACAAAGATGTTCAAGAGATTTGAGACAAAAAATGTGAAAGCAATTAAAAAAGAAACTGCAGGGTTTTGAACAAAGGATGTTGGGATAATGGGACAATTTTTATATGGAATCAAATAAACATAGATTCAAACATACAACGTTTTAGAAACCTAATGTTGAAATGGGATGGGAACTCACATACAGAGAAAAAATTCTAATGCTTTCAGTATTATAAAAAAGGATCTAGGATCTTAGTAGGTAAATAATTTTTAGACGCTATTATCAAAATCACTATTTTGATAATAAACCATAAAAAAACTTCGTAAACTTTACTCAGAATTAAAGTTTTTAGAGTAGGGATAGCTCAGTCATAGAACACTTGCCTAGACTGCACAAGGCTCCAAGATTGACCCCCCCCCAGTGCCACAAAAAAAAATTAAAATTATAATGTCTTGTTCTACAAAATATTCTATGGAAGAATAAGGTATAGCTAAGAAGAAAACATTTTTGAACTACAACATACAAATTTAATAAGAAACAAATGTCTAGAATATGGAACTCTCAAAATTTAACACAAAGCCAGTGATCTAAATGGATAATATGGCCAACATATGAACACACTGAAGAAGACATACAAAGCAAATAATTACGGAAAGCCTGCTCAACATAGTTGGCTATTAGCAAGACTCAAGCTAAAGCCACCATGAGATACCACTGCACACCTAAAATGTAAAGACTGTAACGAACCCAGTGCAGGAGAGTCTGCAAGAACCTATATCACCTGTACATCACCGCTGGGATTATACAGTGGGGCCACAATCCAGGAAAACATTTGGACAGTTTCCAAAAAAAGAAAGAAAGGAAGAAAGAAAGAAAGAAAGAAATAAAGAAAGAAAGAAAGAAAGAAATACAAAGCTGCCATTCTGTCCAGCTACTGCACTTTTAGGCATTTATCCAAGAATAGTAGGAGCCTATGTTCATCAAAAATAAAATAAAATATTCATGAATATCCATCACAGATTTATGCCTAAGAAGGCTGAAAACACCTAAGAAGTCTCCCAACAGATGGACACTTAAACAAATTGGGCTCCATCCATACTATGCAATATACCATAGCAATAAGAGGGAACATATACTGATACATAAAAATACTTGGCTAAATCACCAAGTGAATGTAATAAGTTAAAATGCTTGTCATGAGGAAAATGTAATCATTCAATATAAAAAAAAAAGTTGATAGAAATGGGGGACATTAGGCCAAGTTAACTCAAATTATATTGTAGCACTCCAGTGACAAAACCAGCATAGTAGGGGCACAAAACAGACACGTAGACCAAGGAAATATAACGAAGAACCAAAAATAAAACCTAAAAGCTCCAGCTGACCAAGAAAACAGTGTTAAAACACATATGGGAACAGTCAAAGCACTGCCCCTTCCACAAGTCATGTTCGAAAAACTGTATCACCCACCTAAGAGACTGAAACCATATCTAAGTGTCTCACTCTACTTAAAAACTTAATCAGCCAACAGACGACAGGCTCTGCTAAAGGAAAATATCACTGAAACAAGATATTTCCAGA
This sequence comes from Montemys delectorum, assembly GCA_019843815.1. Lineage (NCBI taxonomy): Eukaryota > Metazoa > Chordata > Mammalia > Rodentia > Muridae > Montemys > Montemys delectorum. The sequence goes on from JADRCD010201612.1 coordinate 10,389, forward strand.
GACAAAGGCAAGGACTTTCTGAAAAGGACTCTAACAACACAGGAAATAACCCCACAAACTGAAAAATGGGACTTTACAGGCTTAGAAAATTTCAAGACAGCAAATAAAACAATCAAGAGAGTGGAGAAAGAGACTCCAGAAGGGGAGAAAAAATAGAGACTTAATATTGAAGATCTATAAAGAACTTAACAATCAAATATCAATAAATGAGACAGTAAATGACATAGACAGTTCACAAAGAAATATACCCAATAAACATTTGAAAATGTGTTCAAAACCTCAGCCACCATAGAAATGTATATGAAGACTACATTGACACTCATTTCATTCTCAACCAAATGGCTACCAGCAAGAAAACAAACAGCAGCAAATGTTGGTGTGGATGGAGGGAAGAAGGACCATGAATATTCTGTAGATAGGAATGTAAGCCTGTCTAGCCACTATAGACATCAGTACAGAGGATCATCAACTAAACTCAAAACAGAACTCCCACAAAACCAGATACACCACCCCTAGATAGTTATGTGAAGAATTCTAAGTCAATGCCCACAGAGATCTGTGTATGTCCATGCTTATAGCCTGACTATTATGAAAGTGAAAAATAGAACCAGTTTACATGTCCATTGAATACATGAAAAGAATGAGCTAATTATTTTAAAGATGAGATTTTATTCAGATAAAAGAAAAAAAAAACTTATGACCTTGAAGGAAAATGGATGGAACTTGAGATCATTGTGTTAACAAAACAAGCCAAAACCTGAAAGACAAACACTGCATATTTTCTCTAATATGTGGAATCTGCCTCCAAATGTATATACCATACAGATGTAGGACATAAAGGTGGAAAGGGAACTATAAGAAGGAATGAAGGCAACTAAAGAGAGGACAGAGTAGGGGGCGAGGAGGAGAAGGAGGGAGAGGAAGAAGATGGAACATGGGATGTGAGAACATTGGGGTACAATCTGTAGGGATAAAAGGAACTAGAAGTGTGGGTAGGACATGGAGGAAGACAGTGAGGCATGGTGAAAAGAACAAAGTGAAATGACATATATGGATGAGACCATTACAGTAGAAATCATTACTTAGCATTCTAACTAAAAGGTTCAGTTTTGAAAAAGAAAGTCTTTGGAAAGTAGTGTAGTATGATGTGATCCCTTTTATGTAGACTATCTAGACTACAGACAAATGGAGAGTGAGGAGTACTTTAATGACTATCTGCTCAGGGAATGCGTGGTTAGGAAGAGAGAGCCAAGGTCTGGGATACTCTCTGAAATAATGAAGACTTCCTATAATTGTGATAGTGAAACTGAGTGTTCTAAGGATCCTAGAATTCTACTCTATAAACAGGTGAGATTTAAGTGAATTCTAGCTCAATAAAGTTAATACCAAAAATAACATAAGTTTAGCAGAAGGTGGATTTGACTGACTTCAGTTCTTAAAGAGGAATCAGAGAAACTACCAGGGGTCTAATACTTGAATTGACTAATTAATATTGCAAAGGAAGTATACTATCTGTTTCTGGTTATAAAAGTAAAATGTTCACATTATCCAGAATAAGAACTCTTACAAAGCATAAAGTAAAAAAAAAAAAAATACAGTCAACACATTATACTTAAAAGGCCTGAGAGTACACCATGGTTACTGGACATCAGAGCAAGAATAAGAGGGGAGTGTCTGGAAAAAACCTAACTCTAAAGCCTTTTCAAAATGGCCAGATGGAAACTTATTGTAGAAGCATCCACACTGTGTGTGTGTGTGTGTGTGTGTGTGTGTGTGTGTGTGTGTGTGTGTGTGTAGAGAGAGAGAGAGACAGAGACAGAGACAGACAGAGACAGAGAGACAGAGATGGAGACAGAGACAAAGAGACAGACAGAGAGACAGACTCTGTTAAATGAAATCCTATACTGGGGAATAGTACCCTCATTAGACACTACACGCTAATAAATCAAAGGCCAAATGACAGGAATACGTTAATTCATTTTCAGTTGTTGTTCCATATGCCTTCCAAACATTACAGGTTATCACCAATACTTTTGGTTGTCCTTTAAAATTTGATGGTAAGTCTTTATTGCTGAAGGCAAGACATCACATTCTTAAGCCATAGAACATAGACAAATCAAGCTCGTACTCACCTGGATGCTTCATCCCTACCTGCTGCCTTTCAGAATGCTAGAAGGTAGCATGTATACTACTAGACGACAAAAACAACTATCAGCCTCACCCAGCTGTGAACTCTGAGCTGTACAAAGCAGTTTCTTCTCTATAGAAGCTAATAGAAGACAAGTTAGTGAGACATTTTGATAAAGATGAGGTTGAGCATAATAATCCTTAGCAAATCTGGAGGAAAAGTCTTCAGGTCACGGACACCTTCGACCTGCTGACACCAGACAATGCCATCTTCTTTCCAGCATGAGAAAATACTGAAATAACAGCAAGAGCAACAAAGACAGCTAAGTCACAGTGCCAAGTACTAGTCAAAAGATTAAAGTCCCTTGTCCTCATATGGCTACCAAGGATAACTATGGCTTTCCATATTCAAGGTTAAACTTAAATATTTTGATTTTATCTTTATTTACCCATATGTGTGTTTGTGTATGGGAGGGTATGCTATGTGTGTGAGAGGGTCCACAGAAGCCAGAAGAGGGTGTTAGATTCCCTGGAGCTGTAATTACAGGCAGTTATAAGATTCGATATAGGACTGGGGACCTGTGGAACAACAGTAGGAAGCATCTCTCCAGTCCAAGGTTAAAAGGAAATCCTTTGACCTCATGGTTATGATGAGGCTGACTAAAACAGCCTGCACATCTAAAGAGGGACTTAAGAATCACACACAACTACAGACAAGAATCATATTTTCAAGGAAATTTGCTCGGGAAATTTTAGACACCATCTGCTTTTTCTCTCTCAAGGAAGTCGTAAGAAACACAGACTGTAAAATAAGAGGAAATCACAAGGCAATTTGCTTTGCTGAGAGAGAAAAGAGAAAACTGATAGAGCCGAGGAATGAGTTCAAAGAGATGGAGAATGATTTACAGGATTAAAACATTAGAGGTGCTGAGCAGAGGAACTGACAACAGCTGATCCTTATCACCTTGTTTTGTGTAGCCAACGTAAGGAGCCCTTGCTGATTGCAAGAAAAAAAAAAAAAACAGCAAACGAGAAGACTAATTACAAACTGTGTTTATATTGCTTTCTATAGATGACATATGGTCATGCAAATTACAAACCAGAAATTCTCGAAAGAACACAAAACCCAGAGAATAAAACTATCATCGTAGTAATATGTCCACAACTAAGTCCAGCAACACACTCAGTTCTCATTGTTGGTATTCTGTCTAAACTCCACCCCAACAGGTACCTGGCAATAGCCAGGTATGCTCCTCCTCACAGTTACTGGCAGTAGCCAGGTAGGCCTGGCCCTATAAGAGGGGCTGCTTGGCCCTTCTTCTCTCTCTTACCCTCTTACTCCTGCCTCTCTCTTGCCTCTTGCCCCCTTGCTCCCCATTCCCTTCCCCCCTCTCTCCACGTGGTCATGGCTGGCTTCCACTTATCTATTCTCTCTTTCTCTCTGCCTTTCTCTGCCTCTGCTACCCTCTCAACTCCCCTCCCCATTCCCTAAATAAACTCTATTCTATACTATACCCAAGGGGGAAAGGGATATCTCAGCATGGGCCCACTGAGGCAACCCCTTCCCCTACATCCCCCAGAACATATTCTTATAGGTCTTTCTCTTTTTATGATCACAACACTCATCCCATGTCTATAAGGGATCTAGCCTCTCAGGTTTGTTTGTTTGTTTGTTTGTTTTCTTGCTTTTGACAGGGTTTTGCTGTGGAGTCCAGGCTGATCTTGAACAGGTGATCCACTGGTTTCAGTCTCCAGAGCTCCTAGACAACAGGAATGTGCTACCACTCTCAGTGAGACCCACATAACTTCATACAAATTCTGCAAATGCGGAAACTGAGGCCTCTGCAGTAACTTAGTGTTCTTGAGATTGTGGGGCACAGGTGGAATGCATACCTGGAGGCGTGAATTAAAATGCCCTAAAATAACTTTGAGGAGAAAGGCACACAATCCTGATGAAAAATATTCACAAGACTCTGATGAGAAAAATAAAGGAAGCAGAATCAATGCTCTCCGAGCCGTGTCTCTGGATGAGACAACTCAATACTGAATTGATTTTAAGTCCTTAAGCATTAATCTAAAAACTTAATATTATTAAATAAAATTCAAAAGTGATTTTATATGGAACTTGACAACATGACTCTAAAATTCATCTGCAAATAGAAGCTGACCAGAATAACTAAAAAGATACTGAAGAGGGCTAGCAGGGGAATTCAGAGTGATGAGGAATGGAAAATTACATATGGAGTATTACATATGGAATATAGAACAGAATACTGTTGTTCCTTGCTATAGGTTGAGATCCAAGCAAAGGTGAAGTGATGGTATAATTTAAAAAAAGAAAGAAAAGAAGGCAGAAAGAAAGAAAAGAAGAGGAAAACATACCTAGATTTATATGTAATGGCCCTAAAGCTGATGTTTAAGGTATAAGGGGAAACAACATTTTCAATAAAAGGATTGAAACCATATCAGGGGATCTTATCTCAGGATGATCTGTAAATGAATAAAAATTTCAGAAAGATTTGAGTCAATGGAAGAAAATCTATGCAAATATTCCGACTCTTTCTGCTTTGTTTTCTCCAAGATATTCCTTTCCATCAACAAGTCCTACAATTCGTTAACTATTTTGTTTACTCCCTGTCTCTCAACACTGAAAACAAGCTTCACAAGGACACGCTTTTTATGTATTTATCGACAGTGTCTGCAAACATCTCTAATATGTACTAGCCCAGGAAAAAGAAGGCATCTGTTGAAAAGCTGACAGAGGAGATGAGCCAGGACTGATGTGCAAGATCACAGCCCCAGCTTGCACTCAGCCGCAGAGGTGAGAAGGTCAAAGGTCAAGGAGTGTCTGAGCCTCAAAGCAACTTCAGGCCTTCAAGCCAAATGGACTTATGGGACCCTATCTCAAAAGAAGAATAGGGAGAGGGGCAGAGGCTGAGTTGAGGGGGAGAGTACTTGCTTAATGTGTGAAGGTGTCCTAGGTTCAATCCCTAATACCACAGAAAAATGAGAGCAGATCTGATAAAGTTTGTGGAAAGCATAAAATCAAAGAGGAAAATAACAGGAAAGGATACATTCATAAAACATAAGGTGAATTAAATTTCTCTCTGCATCAAAAAATCTCATAAAATTGTATGATAGATTGAAAAACACTGCAACCCATATTGTAAGCATACTTAGGATTAAAGAATGAGCCTTTAGAAACAGTAAGAGTGAAAAATGGACAAAGACGATTTCCCCCCAAAAAACGTTCATAGTTAAAAAAAAAATCTAAAATATTTAACATCACAGATAACAAAGAATTAAAATTAAGTAAAAGAAATATAGTGTAGTTCCTCAGGACCTGGGAAAGCTCAATCATGCTTTGTCATTTGCCAGGGTACGAGAGGACAGGAACTCTGACTCTCAGTGAGTGCATATGATTTTACTATACTCTTTTCTGAGAACAATGTAATAATTCAAATTTTAGGTCTGCCTGATCATTTACAGGCATTCCCACTTAAGAACTGCCTTCTAAGAAGACCTTTGCACGTACCCAGACAGCAAGAGGAGTGTTTGATTGACTACCATGATAAGTTTTTAACAGCAAGCAAGTTAAATGTCTTTTACATCAAATAAATTAGGATCCATCCACTGTAGGCATACAGTGGATGCCCATGCTGCTGTGTAGCAGTGTGGGTTGGAACTACATGAGATAATCCTAAGAAAAAAGTAGATCTTTACTGATAGCATGGACAGTTTCCTTGTGTGCATAACAGGGAGTTTTCCAACCAGTCATTCAAACAAGCAGAATGGATTTCTCCCTGGGAATGTGTTGGAATGCAGATGCTCAGGCCACATGGCAACAATGTATCTTTGTACATCCGGGATGCTACAATTATTGGGTAATTCATACACAATAGAATTTATTTGTAAAGTTCTGAAGGTGAGAAGGTGAAGCAAGACTAAGGCACTGGCAGATTCGCTGACAGCTAAAGGCTGCCTCTCCTTGGGATGGATGGACCTGCATGGGGGCAGGGGGCTAAGGGTGACATGAGTACAGTTATACCTCTTCTCAGAATACTAATTCCTCACAATTTCATCACTTCCAGAAGGGCTCATGTGATTATGATGAGATCAAGTCCCAAAATATAAAATCGAGGAGAGACATGTGAGACCTTGGCACCGACTGAGATCCCATGGAACACTAAGGGTTGGCAACCACATCTACAGCCCCAATAACAGACAGCAGAGTGTTAACAACACTGGGCTTGGGATGTAGTTACAGGAGAAGAGTTTTCTTCTTTATATATCTGTATATTCTGACTGTGGTGTTATCAATCATCTCATTGAAAATTAAGAAATTCACAAGGAAAAAAAAGTTCTACCAGAGAGAAAGTGGGGAATGGAAAGGTGAGAGAAAATCACAATCATGCTATGTACGTAGATACTATGAAACAGACAAGAGATTCCAGTGGGAGAGGCTATCTCCCTGTCCATACAAAAGCTGCAAAGGGGTGAGACTTCAACATTTCATATATCTACAGTGAGTTTATGCCACAATGTGACAAACTTTCCTACCTGTTGAATAAACAGGATCAAGAAAAAGAATAAAATAGAACAGAAGGCACAGAAAAATCTTGGAGATTTTCAACATTGAGGCTCACAGCCATCCATTGGACTGAGCACAGGGTCCCCAATGAAGGAGCTAGAAAAAGGATCCAAGGATCTGAAGGATTTTCAGCACTATAGGACAAACAACTATATAAACTAACTAGTACCCTCAGAGCTCCCAGGGACTAAACCATCAACTAAAGAGTGCACATGGTGGGACTAATGGCTCCAGCAGCATATGTATAGCAGAGGATGGCCTAATTGGTCATCAGTGGGAGGAGAGAGAGGCCCTTGGCCCTGTGAAAGTTCTATGCCCCAGTGTAAGGGAATGCCAGGGCCAAGAAGTGGGAGAGGGGGAGTTGGGGAACAGGGGGAGGAGGGGAGGGAACAGGGTTTTGTTTTTCTTTTTTCCTTTCTTTTTCTTTCTTTTTTTTTTCCCCCAGAGGGGAAACCAGGAGAGGAGATATTATTTGACATGTAAATAAAGAAAATATCTAATTAAAAAAAAGAAAGTTTACAGGAAAATTGGAATTCTAGGGCTCTTCTGAGATTAATATTCATGTAAAAAAATTACAGTTTTTAAATTTAAACAGAATTACCCCTATTTCTCCCTCTCTTTCCTCCTGTCAGCCCCTTCTCCCTTACCACCCTAAACCCTTCTTATGTAACCCTATCAAGTTCACAGCCTCCTTTTCTTTGGTTACTATTGTTACAAAAAGATATGTGGTGATTTGAATAATAATGGCCCCCATTGACTGTGCCTTCAAATGCTTGGTCACCAGGGAGTGGCACCACTTGAGAGGGACTACCATTGACTTTTTATGTTCCCTGGGTTCTTGAATAAAAGACACGGAGACTCTTTTTGCTTATGAATTAATGCTTAGGCCTTAAGCTAGTGTTGGTCTTCCAACACACTTGTAACTGAATTCACTTATTTATATTATTCTATGTCTGCCATGTGGCTGGCTACTTCCCTTTAGTTTTACATGTCGAACTTCCTCTGAGTCCTGTTGGCGAATCTTCTCCTGCCTGACTTGTTCCCCAACTTCCTCTCTCTCTGCTGATGATGTGCCACTTTCTAATCCTGCCTCAACTTATTTGTCATCAGATTTTCATTGATAGGTAATACTTTTATACAGTGCACAAGAGATTGTCACTACAAGAGGAGAGTCAATTTCACAGAAGAATATGGAAGGCTCTGTTTTTAGTAGGTATTCTGGCTCTTAAAATCTGGACACAATGCAAAGATAAACAGATCATTGGGAGCCTGTCTCCAATGGATACCTTTATACCACAGCTCCTCCATCTATAAGTCAGGAAACACAGCAAAAGAGAGGATTGAAAAAAAAATTGTATGGGCAAAATTCTTATAAAAATCAGGTTCAAAATATTGGCAGCATACTAAATATCCTACTATGGGTAAAAATAAAAATATAGTTATATAACAGTATTGCAATATAATTATCTCATTAAAACTATGATGTAGATTATGTGTGTTTACTAGTAGAGAAGTATATCTAACATAACAATGGGCAAACACACAGCATCTGGAGAGATGCAGTAAAGCACTTGCCACATAAGCATGAATAGTAGCGTCTGAATCCTTAGACTCCATGGAAAAGCTACAAGCAGCAATGGTTGAAGATAATCTCTGCTCTCTCACAGTAAGATGGGAGGCAGAGGCCAGAGAAACCAGACACTCAAAGCAACTATGTAGACTCAGCAGAGAACAACAGGAAAGGGACCCTGCCTGCAAGCAAGGTAGAGGTGAGGCCCAGACACCAGAGGTTGTCCTTTCTCTTCCATACATGTGTCCTGGCATGCAAATGCACACACTCAAGCATATGCAATCACAGACGCCTACACATGCACTTTAGGCACATTCAATAAACTTAATAAACTATAAAACATACAGTAATGACATTAAACACTTAATACATGCCACAAAAATTCTAAGAACTACATAATCACATAATCTGAATCACCCTGTGAGATAAGTTACCATTTCACAGATGAGAAGACATATTAAAAGATCTTTGGGAGGATTCCACAGCCCAGTTAGTGAGCCTTGGTCTAGGGTGTGATCCCAGGCCACCTGACACCAGAACACACAGGCACTAGTGCGCAGCATATACAATGTGACATCATTAAAACAGCCCACAGACTCTGGACATCTAGTCACTAAGGCATTAATAGTGCTTATCTCTGAGTCATGGGATTAACAGTAATTTAATTTTTTTTATCTTTGGAATTTCTTTTGTCTTGAAAGATTACTTAAGCTATGTGAGTGATAAGACATAGACACAGCTGGAGGCTGATTTTATGCCTTATTTAAAAAAGTAAGAGTCAAGTAGAAGGACAGAAGCCCCACAGAAAACCAAATGGTCCTTCAATGTCCTTTAGATATAGGACTCTGAGTGTAGGCAGTGGGGAAATCATCCATAGCACCCTTTCATCTCACTTCAAGCCTGCAGACATCCCAAACAAATCTCAGCTCACAGTTCCAGCGTGCTTTATCAGAAGGAAAAGGAGGCTCCAGTATATTCTGAAGAATGGGAGTCTTCAAACAGATGGGCTCTTCCTGCTTTCTGCACAGTAGTACCTGGATGCCTCAAGAAAGTCTGTATTTGCTAATTGGAAGGGGGGGTCACGTAGGAAAGGTTTGTGTCACACTAACAACAATCACAGTACGATAGCTCGATAGCTCGATAAGAGCTCTAAGAGACGATAGCATGGCTAGGGTAGGCAGGTGATGCAGAGTAGAGATGTGTAGGCAGAACAGCCCTAGTGCTTTAAAGATAAACATTTCCTATTGCCACAGATGAAGATGAATCTCCAGGAGTGCACTCGAAAGTAGCAAATTCTCTTCTCTCTGAAGGAATCCATTGTTATGGCAAATTTTATACTTAAACAGTTACCATATCTCCTTGTGAAAAGATTGTCTTAGACATTGGCAGAGGTGGTTGAGGGCATAAAGTACTTCCTGTGCAGGTGTGAAGACCAGAATTCAGATCCTGAGCACTCAGGTAAAAAGCTGGGTAGGCATCATATTCACCTGTAATCCTGGTGTTCTGGAGACCAAGACAGAGGATCCTGGGGCAAGCTGGCTTGCTAGATTCACGAAATGGTAAGCTCTGGGTGTAAGGGAGACCCTGTATCAGATTATAAAGTAAGAGAAATAGAAGATGACACTTGACATCTACCTCTGAATTCCAGATGCACAAGCACAGGAGTACATGTATACTACATATATGCAACCAACACATGCAAACATACATATACAACATACACCAAAAGGGCTTTCTTTCCCCAACTCCACTAAGAACAGCACGAAGGGACTCTCTTTAGCTAATGAAGTAGAAACAAAAATGTCACCTGAGCACATCATGGCCTGAGGGTCTCTGTGTGTGCATTGCATTGGTATATGATCTTTTCCCCCTGCAATAAAATAATTAAAATCTCCAGAAAGGTCGACATAATGCAGGACAACTGTAGCTGACCGAAAGTGGATATGTAGTGTGAATTTATTTTTATAAACCCCTTTATGACTGTAAGCCTGAGAGTTTGGAATCACTTGTTATGCAACATACCTTAGCATAAACTGACTGATACATCACTGGATCCCAGCTTAACTAAGGAAGACTCACCTAACACCCACAATCATTTACCCCTGAAGTTCTGTGCACCTTAAAGACAGTGAAGCTGGCCTGAATACATCTTCCTCTTTGGAAAAAAGTAAAAGGTATATTTTAATCCTGTTTGGATTTAATTATCCCAGCTACCAGCCTTTCTCTGCACTACAACAGCAGGCTAATTTTCTCAATTGCTACTTCAGCTTATGCTTACATACATTTATATTAGGAGATCTCTTTTTTTCTGCATCTCATGCAACCTCTGCCACTCCTATGGTAATAGGTCATGCAAAACACTGCTTCAGCCACAGGAACTGATACGAGCCTTCAGAGAGAAGCCAAAAGATGCCTGCCAAGAGTGAAACTTCCTCTTCTAGTCACTATCCCAAGCCTTGAATTAAAAACCAATTCAGATTAGCATTGTTTCCTAAAAGTCCAGGTTCCAACCGTCATTTATAATCCTATCCATTATTAACTAAACAGTTGTCATTGGCAATAAAACCCAAGTATATGACTTCTAAAGAGTTCACAAGTAGTTCTTTGGAATCTCTGTAAACTTATGACAGAGGAAAACTTGAAAGATACCAGAAAAAAAAATACAACAAATGGCACTGGGGAAGGTGAATAGATAGCAGTGTGACACTAACAAAAATAATAAAATCATCACCGCTGCCACCACCAACATCAAATATCACCCCTGCAATACATATCAGTGAGTCAGTAGCTGGACTCTCCGAGGAAGCTTGTGTCTTCTCAATAGAGAGGCAGCACAGGCAAGGTCTGTGTCACACTATCAATAATTGCACTGCATCTTAATTAGAGTCTATATTACTGTGATAAAACACTATGAGCATGAGCAACTTGGGCAAAAAGGGCTTATTTGGCTTACAAGTGCTGATTACAGAAGATTAGAGAAGCCAAATTCAAGAACTCGGAGCAGGAACCTGGACGCAGGAACAGCAAAGATCACAGAGGAATATGGCTTACGGCTTTGCTTCCCATGACTTGCTCAGTCTGCTTTCTCATCACATCCAGGATCTCCAGCCCAGTGTGCTAAACTCTTCCAAGTCAATCACTAACTAAGAAATACAATAGACTTGCATACAGGCCACTATTAGGATGGCACTTTCTCAACTGAGAGGCCTTCTTCTATCTTGTGTCAAGTTGACATAAAACTAGCCAGGATGCAATGAAATGCCTAGGTAGGTAAAATTTACCTATGAAAGTAAAATAAGCAAGGTATTTTATGGTGCCTTGCTACAAGGTATAAGGTGTTCTCAGGTCTCACACAAAATGACTCTGGCCACTCCTAAGTAACCTGAGAGTTTATTCCTCATATCTTATAGATGACAAACTGTGTCTGTAATCACTCATTTTTGGCAATGCCATAATTAGCTCACAGGCATTATTAGTAAACATATATTGAAGAGTACAATTATATGAGAAAACAGGCTACCTGCATTCTTAAACCAGTATATATTTTCTTCTAGAATGAAGTAGCCGATAGAGAACCATCACTCCCACCAAAAGCAATAAGAACCAATAATAAACTGAGTCTAGAAGCAAAAATCTAGAATATCAGCTATCTGAAGGGCTGAAGCAGGAGGACCTGCTTTCAATATCTTCCTGGGTAGATCAAATTCAAAGCTAGCCTGGGTGAGTTAGAGAAGACTATCTCAAAATAAAAAGCAGCGGCTGATATGTGACTCAACAGTTATGAGCACATACTGCTTTGGCAGAGAACCCTAGTTCCCTTCCCAGAACTCATGTCAGAAGGCTCCAATTCTAGTTTCAAGTGACCTGACAAACCTGGCCTCTGTGGGCACCTACACTTATATGTACATATCTAAGCACAGGCACACATATAAAGATAGGATAAAATAAAACAAATCCTACAGAAACAGAAGTGTGTAGAGGTTAGTGATAGTATTTGCCATCATGTGACTCTCCAGGACCACATACACTAAAATGTCATCCATATGTTAAAGGTCATTTGATTCAAAGCCACCAGTATTTCTGTAGCAGCCAAGATTTCAAAAGAAAATTCCAGAAAGAATATTAATTAAGCTATTGAGGTGAATCTGAATTGGTACATATTGATATTTTCCATCTGATGTTTGTCAATTAATAGCAAAAAGAACAGAAGATGGATATTTGTTATAAAATATCAAACTAGGAGGGCATAGACAAGTCAATGAGGTTAGAGTTACAAAAAACTGGGTTCAAGCCTACCAAATTGGCAAGAAATGAAGGAGTAAATATTAGAGGGGAAGGAAGAAACAGATAAGAAAAAGCAATATTCATTATGTTTGCCTCTGGAGACATCTACTGAGGAAGTAGAGAAAGGAAAAAGGCTTAAGAAGTAAACAAAAAGAAAATTTCAAACCAAGAACAGGGCCAGTGAGATGGCTCAGCAAGAGTAGTTGATTGGTTCCAAGTCTGACAGCCTGAGTTCACTTCTCAGAAGCCACACAATGGAAGAAGAGAATCAAATCCTGCAGACTATCCTCTGACCCTCATAAGTATGTTGTGACAATCAACACACACACAAACACACACACACACACACACACACACACACAGAGAGAGAGAGACCCCACAACAAATAAATATAATGTAAAACCTAGGAAGACATAGTGCCAAAGAGACAAAAGTCACAAGCATAAAGCTGTGGAGGAGAGGTGCTCTGTGAGGTGTCATGGGCTCCATGGCTGGGGACTAAGATGGGGACTGCAGAGGGAACCACAGTTCTCACTGACAAGGTGCTAGCTTCTTCCACATGAATGTCTGTACAGAGTGAGTGGGGACATGCAGCTTCGATGACGACTTCCATGGGAGAGCCAAACTGAAGCCTGCCTGAGAGCCTAGAGATTGGTGATGCAGACAACAACAGCCAATCATAAATTGCCACTTGGAGGACATGCTTGCTTGGGACCAGTGGGACATGGGTGGAGGGTATAAAGGGCACTCTCGGAGAATTAATAAACTAGCTTGCTGACAAATTCTCACCTGCTCCCATAGTCTGAGCTATTGATTCTGTGCCACCTCAACCTCCACCTTCAAGGGCGAGTACAATCAGGTGGCAGGCAGTCCAGGGTGTCAAGCAACTGAAGATAACTAGGTCTGGAGTGGAACAAAAGGTAAACTAAGGCACAGAAGTAATACCATCCACTTTAACTCAGGTCTCCCATGATGGGCTATGTTTCTTGCTCTCTGCCATGGAAAGGGTGAAGCCACATGGGACAGTAACACTTCCACAGCCTTGATAGTTTCAAAGACATAAGGATGAAACTGAAACCTGCAAATTATTTTCATTTGTACTTCCCTAATTGCTAAGGATGCTGAACATTTTTAAAGATATTTCTTACTACAGGCAACTAAGGAATGCTGAGAGTGGAGGAAATAGTTTTCCCCCAGGGATAAACCCCTAATTAGCTATCTAGTATCAAGGAGTCAACCCTGAAATCGTATACATATAAGATGTATGTATGAACATGAACAGATCAAATAGGTTGTGTTTACATATTATTCATGTACATGTATGTGTAAAATGACAAAGAAAAATAAGTTATGAATTTTCGAGGGAACAGACAGGAGTATAGACATGGGAAGGTTTGGAGTGGGGAAAGGGAAGGGGTGAATGATGTAATTACATTTTAATTTCAAAACAAAAGAGAGTATGATGCTACGCTAAAATAAAATCTTAGATGCTGTCTTATTTAGGGTTTCCACTTCTGTAAAGATATACCATGACCAAGGTAACTCTTATAAAGGACAGTATTTAATTGGGGCTGGCTTACAGTTCTGAGGTTCAGTCCATTATCATCATGGTGGGAAGCATTGCAGTGTTCAGGCAGGTATGGTGCTGAAGGATCTGAGAGTTAGTTCTACATCTTATTCCTAAGGCAAACAGGAAAAGCCTGGCTGCCAGGCAGCTAAGAGGGTCTCTCAAAGCCCACACTCACAGTGACACACTTCCTCCAACAAGGTCACACCTACTTCAACAAGGCCACACCTCCTAATAGTGCCACTCCCTGGGCCAAGCATATTCAAACCACCAAGGATACTGATCCTGTAAGAATCACAGGTGATACAAAAGCTGATTGAAGGGACTGGAAAAGACACAGCAGGCTAACACTAAGAAAAGAAGATACAAGCAGGCCAACGGAAGGAAGCCTTAAAGATAAGAAATACAATTGAAGAGAAAGAACATTTCAAACTGATAAAGTGTCCAGTCCTCTCAAAATACAAGCACTGTAATCTGTCTGCTGCTAGAAATATGACATGAGATATATAAACCCCAAAAATGACATAACCAAAAAGAAGCAATATATAAACCTATCAGGGAAACTGAACTGGCCTAGAAACACATGACAAATAATAAGAAAAACAGACATTATCAGGGAGAAGCTTTGAATAGTAACATGATGAGCAGTGTTTACCTAATGGAAGCATGCATGCTGCTGCAATTAGCAGTGACATAAGACATAAAGTTTTCAGGTTGATCTGAACACTGTAAAAGCTTCAGGATGCACTGAAGTTAAGCAACAAGTTGCCAAATGAGAAAAAAGGAAACTCTATGATATCTAATATTCTCAAAGTGAAGTAATGGAATTATTGAGGTTCAAAGATTTTCAAAAATGACATGAAAATGAGAAAACATAGTCTCTAAAAAATAATGGATACCTGGTTATTAGAATGTAGAGAAGTTGTAACTGATGGGGGATATGTACAGGTTTAAGTGGAACTAACAAGGGAGTAACACCTAAAAATATTATCAAACAAAAATCAGGAAAGGAGACAAATAAAATAGAAAAGGGGATAATAAAGGTAAGAACATCATAAACAGGGAAACAGATAAAGTATAAAAGAAGCAACTGGTGACTCCGAAAACACATACAAAACTGATAAACACCAGAGAGATCTACAATAAAATGAAATACAATGTAAAAATGTCAAGAACAAAAACAATCTCCAAGTGTTACAAACCTTACAGGCATTTAAAGATAACCATGTAAGAATACTAAGGGAGGCTTATAACACATTTGAAGATACAGAAAACAAACTCAAAAATTGGTCAAACTGATGCTACAGCTAGTAAGCCTCCTACGTGGAAGCAAACAGGTAAGTTAAAATCCCTAAACACAGAACCTCTACACACTCAGAACATCATTACCAATTTTATCCAAATGCTTCCACTATAATTAATATCTATCCTACAAAAACTCCTGGGAGCAGGATATAAATGTTTTCCATTGTGAGATACACGCTCACTCACACACACACACACATACACACATACACACACACATATACACTCATATTTCATTGACTAACCCAATAAGGCTATATATTAATGAAAACTTTTAGACAAAGAAAATCAGATATAAGATTTTTAAATAAAAATTATAAATTTTACTTGAAAAACATTTTCATTTAAAAATTATTCATTAATAGAATTTTTATATATTTCAGAAAAGGTATCTCATGATATTAACAAAAAGAGAAAAAGCCACTGGGGATGGGTATTTTCCACAGCAGCACTTCAGGGCAACTAAAACCCAGAATCATCCTAAACACCAACAGCACACATTCATTTTCAGCATGTTGATGTGATGGAAAACTACACAATAATGAAGAAGATGAACTGCAACAGGATCACACACATGTAAGTGAAGACACATACACACACACACACACACACGCACACATACACACACACATACACGCACACATACACACACACACACACACACACACACACACACACACACACACACACACTATAGTTTTAAGGAAGCCAGATATAAAACTTTGTAATTCTACAAGTAAAATTTCAATTGACAGCAACAGTCTGTGGAATAGTAGTCAGCATGGTTTTAATGGTGAAGAGGTAGTGACTGTGAGGAGCACATGGAGTCTCTGGGCAGTGTGCTATGGTACAGATAGTGGCATCACATGTTGGCATCACTTTCTGATGTCTACATACCTAGAGTATATGCACATGGCTACTTATGTTGTCATATTTCCCTTTAAAAATAGCTCCAGGAAAAGTCAGCTCTGTTCATCACTATCTTAATATGAGAAAAAGAAAAACTCTCTGGACATGGGTTATTTTTTTTTCAGTGCAATGAGGACTTGAGGCTAGGTGAAACCTTTTTGTATTTATCATTTTCACTTGCTTCTAATAGGAAACTCTTGACTCCCATTCCCCCAGGGCTTATGCCTGACCTGAGAATGTTCCATCTCCCCACACCACTGATTGACCTAGAAACAAGCATGTACCCTACAGTGGGCCAATGAACCAAGAGTTTTGGAATCATTTTAGATTCTAGGGATAGATGCAAGGGTATTGTGCATGTAAGGTAAGTATTCTATCATTGACCTACAAGAATAGCCGTGTCCTGAATACTCTGACAGGAGAAGACTGTATCGGTGAGACTACTAATTAACTAGTAAACACAATCTTGACACTGTTCCTGTCATGAAGGAGTCTTCCTGAAAAACAATACACATAAAGACAGATGAAAGTAAAGAAGACAAAGATTTCGGTGGTGGGGTGGTCGGGTGGTGGTGGTACAGGTGGTGGAGATGATGATGGTGATGATCCTGACCAATGATGGCAGTGATGATGGTGATGATGATGACAATGGTGGTGGTGTTGACAATGATCAGGATGACAATGTTGGTGACGGTGATGATGCCAGTGTTGGTGATGGTGATTATGACAGAGATGACCACTATCATGATGGTCATGATAGTGATGATGGTCATGATGATGATGATAATGATGATGACTGATAATGATGATGAGGCCAAAAAAGTGGTGATGATGAAAGCAATGATGGTAAGGTTTATGATGGTGGTGGCACTAGTGCTGCCACCTATGCTGATGACATTGATGACACATATACCATTACTTATTGTATACACAATACACAGATCTGTACAGAGAGATGACAAATGGATTAATCATTAGAGACATCTAAATGGTGATGGCAGTTGGTGAGTGTCTGAATAAATCACATTTAGTCTTGAACTTTTTAACTCTTCTTGGTCTAAAACAATGAATTTGTTGTCTAGTACTTGCATCCAAGAGCTGTGATTTAAATCCCCAGGGTTTGTCCTGCCATTATTCATCCTGGTGACCTAAGAAAAATGAGAAGTATACTCAAGAGTCCAAGTCTACCAGGTGGCTTTTTTATTTTTTTTAAATTGTACATCTTAACTTTAATATAAAGTCACATAAACTTTCTAATACGATCAATAATATTCTGTCTTAATAAGAAAATTTTTCCTCTAAAATGTCACAAAACACTGATATCCCTGGAAAATGTATACTATTATTCTGAAGCCCCTCAAAGGCACTGCACGTTGTCTTTGCTACTACAGGGTAGAAGATCACAGTTTTCAAACAAAGGAACTTGCCAGACATGGATTGCATATCCATGATCACAGCACTTGGGAGGTTGAGGTAAGATCACAAATTTGAGGCAAACCAAGGTTGTCTACTGAAATACTTCCTTAAAAAATCAAAAACAGAAGAACAGACTTATAGGAGGAATTACAAAAAGATATCCCAACTGAGAACAGTCAGAGATGTGATGGGCCTTTAATGAGACAAGCTCACATATAATGACGGAGACAAGGCAGTCTCATGAGATAGCTGCCACTGAACTCCCCTACAACTGAGTGCATGTGTGTGATTTCAAAAAACTAAGTACAAATACAATACATCCATGAGTGGAGTCTTGCATAACCACATTCCCACCTCTGTTTTGAACATACCTTATTTTTTCCGTCAAATACACACACTACTAACATTATCATTAACAGCCATTCTCCAAATACCTTATATTTTCCTTCTTTAAAACGTCATTTCTTTCAAATAGAGATAAGGCATGGATGCTTCAGCATATATTTATTTAGTGAGACATACTTTCTGAAAATCAGATGCCTTTAACTGTGCAATCTCTAGAATGAAAATTACCCTTTTCCAAGAGAGACTCACTTTCCTGTGTGACACTTTTAATGGCCTCGAATTCCAGCCTCAACCAGCAATATCTGAATTACTTTTAATTTAGCAACTAAGGCATAGAAAGTAACTTGGCAGCTCCTTCTTGAAGCATGTCAGGAGCAAGGTTCCTCCCACGGAAAGCTGGTGTTCATAAAAGTCTTTTTCCCCCATTCATGCTGCTGCGAGCAACCCCCACGCAGAGGTACAGTGAGTGACGTGGCTGTCATTCTACAGACAGACACCATACTCTGTAATAACAAGGTGTGTAGGGTTCTCTGAAATAACTCAATATAATCAAAAATCTGATCTCAACTATTAAAGAAAGAGAAAATTTTAATTTAAAAACTGGCATCAGTGACCTTTCAAATCATGTGTTGAGGCTCTTGTAAAACATGCATTCAAGGGCTACTGTTTGATTTACTTGTAATAAAAGGTTCTTTGTGGAGAGTGAAATTGCATTGCTCAGAGGGGTTCATTGTTAAGAAGATAGTTTCATTGGTACATAGTGAAAGAGCAAAGTATTGTATCCTCTGTCGCACAGAGGGACTTGGGGATTTTAGTTAGAACCCATTTTAGAATAAAACAATGGTGCTAATATTATTGATCTTGGTGATTTAATCAATAACTTACTTTCTAACAAAGCAGTGGCAAGGTGGCATCATATATATGTATATGTATTTTTGTTTTTTTACTTAACCCCTTTAATCCCTAGGGCAGGTTTTAGTGTGGTTCTTTTCTCCAAAGAAGAGTTTGAAAATCCAGAAAGGTCCTGTTTCCTTCCCAACGTTCCAGAACATGGGCTCCAGTGTGAGACAGATGTCAAAGATCGTAGCTCTAACCACTCAAGCTGCTCACTGCTTACTAAGTCAGGGTTGGTTCAGAGAATGAACGGCAATTCTCATTTCTTGCTCTCTCTCTCCCTAAATCACACCGTTCTTCATTCTTCCCCAGATAGTGACTATCATACTGTCACCATCTTCCACTCAGCTGCTCACATTCAGCTTCTCTCAATGACCTCTCCAGGTCATGGCATGCCACTCTACCCTCCCCAGCAGCAGTCCATTCCAAGTCATCATCATTTCTTCTAAGGTCACAGAAACCTTCACCCCTGGTCACTACAATGCACACCCAGTTTATTCTTGCCTGGTCTTGCCCACGCTACCTTCTGTGCCTCTCTGGGATGCCCACACTTATAATGTGAAGGTCTTGAACGTTCTAGGCTCCCATAACAATCTTTGCCCCTATGCTGTGAATTCTCTTCCATTCTTCACCAATTGCTGGACTCTTGCATACCTTCAAATGTTGTAAAGACCAATCATCTCCCCTAGGACCATTTGTCTCTCCTTTGAAATCCCAACCAAGGTATTTTACTAACTTAGACTATGATTTCACAATGAGCTTCCAGGTTTTGAATGACCATTTGAACTCTTACCTTCTACATTACAATACTGATGGTGCAGTATCCTTCCCCAGGGGGTTGCTATGAAAGGAACATAAGGCAGGGAGAGGAAATCCCTCACTCATGACCCCTGCCTTGTATCTGCTGAGACCTTGATGTAACAATGTGGATCAATTTCCAGGAAATTGTTAAACAAATTTCCTGGAACAAATAGTTAAACAAAAATACCCAAAATACTAATGATATTTAATATCTACCATGAACAGTGGTATTTAATATCTACAGAAGGTAGTGGTGATATTTAATATCTACAGTGGTGAAGTAGATGTGTAAGCCAGAAACTTGAATGTGTGGCCCTTTCCAATTTCCACCAAGCAATGAATGAGTTGACATAAACATTCACTATCTGTACACTGAATGAATGAAAGACTCAGCTGTGCCTTAAAGAACAAATGAGAGAGATAAAATGGCATCTCTACACATTTTACCATGTTTGACAAATCTGATCACCCAAGCAGCTCAATGTCTGTGTTCTAAAATAAGTTCCAGAAAAGGACAAGATTGGCAGTTTCACACTGTGAGTTAAAGGCACAATGGCCACTGAGTGGAGCCCTGAATATAATACAGATGGTCACTTTTATGTTTTAGATATTTTACTCTAATAAAAGAGTTCATAAATATCTTCATCCCAAGTGTAAAGGCAAATTAACCTCCAAGTCTGAATTACCACCAATTCTTCATTAATTGTATTTTTTTTTACTATCTCTTCAATAGGATAGATTTCTCCCAGAAGTAGCTGGAGCTTCAAAATGACTCAAGTGACTAGAATACAGGAAACTGTCATCATAGCACAAATGAGGATGGGTACCAGGACCGGCTTGATTACCCAAGCTCCAGTCAAGGCAGAGAAGTGATTTCAGTGAGACTAGCTTGTCTAGAACTGCTGCTAAAGAGAAGGGCAGAGAGCAAGCCTCCTATGGCTCCAACTGCAGAAACTAGAAATATGGGCAATCCGCAGCAGATTTAAAACACTGAACCATCCTGAAGAATATTAGAGAGCTTGGAGGAGGAGCCACAATCCATAATTAAAAGCAGCCATGAATTAAAGGGATAACCACATTGGTGAGAAGATACATTAGTACAAGATAGAAAGGAACCCCAACAGACTGCAACATTTTCAGACATATTTGCAGTCCCCAAATATAAAGAACAGGATTCCTTTGGAAGGAGATGACAAAGCAAGGCAGATGGGAGAAACAGCTCCCAACCCCTTTTTTCATTTTAAAGAAAGCAGCAACATGAGAGGTGGACAGAGTTTCTTTGTGTTAAATAGAGGAAGAAAATGCTGACCGCCTCAAAATCATCTAACAGGAGACCCAATACCATAGAAATCCCCAAGTTTTTACTAAGAGAACTCTCATCTATTCTCAACTACTCTCAAACTATTAAGTCATGAGACTGCATGTTTGATTTCATATGCCCATGTCTGCAAAAACACAAGTCAATCTTATCTTAACCTGTTTTAATCTCTGAACTTGGTAGAATTGAATTCATCTTAAATGAGGGCAGATAGTTATCAAAACAACCTAGTATTTAAGTGGCCTATGTTGGGTTATCCAATATTTTCATTAAAGAATAATAGACTATCAAAGCAGCTGCAAGCTAGCAGCATGTCTCACACCGTCTTAGTCGGATTCACTTCCAAATAATCCTAGCACCACACCAGAGTTGGCAGTGGCAGATGGAGCAGGGTATGTGTGTGATCTGATCAGGTGTAATCTAGTCTTCTTATGGCATGAATTCCAAACTATGCAGTTAAATCTGACAGTGGAGAAAAATCTAAACATGATCTAAACCAAATTAGAATGAAACACACAGAAATAAGAGATAAATAAGACAGGGGCTCTGACTCACAGCACAGTATCAAGGGCATCATTTCCTCCTTGGCTCCTGTGTGATCCTGATTAAATTAATTGGGGTCAATTCCCCAGTCATGAGTCTGTGATAGGCCAAGGATGCGCTGCATTACAAGCAAGTCATGATTAAGTTTATGAACGAATCCATCTGGCCTAAGACATACAGGGGCTATATGTGCATGAGAGAAGGTGCTATCACAGGCAACCTGTAATGAAGATAGATTATCAAGAGAAAGGCGAGCTGGGCAGTGGTGGCACACGCCTTTAATCCCAGCACTTGGGAGGCAGAGGCAGGTGGATTTCTGAGTTCGAGGCCAGCCTGGTCTACAAAGTGAGTTCCAGGACAGCCAGGGCTATACAGAGAAACCTTGTCTCAAAAAAACCAAAACCAAAACCAAAAATAAATAACAAAAGAGAGAGAAAGAGAGAGAGAGAGAGAGAGAGAGAGAGAGAGAGAGAGAGAGACGAACATGGGTTGTTCCTGATCATGGAACTTGGCAGAATCATGGACTTGACAGAATGCTTTCTGGTTTGCATGATGCCTTGGTGTAAGGAACAGGGAGAGAATGGGGAAGCCAGAGGGAAGGGGGATAGGAAGGAAAGCGGAAGGAATTCAGCTACTGAGCAACATGGAATCCTATTTACTTACAGATGGGGTGTAGAGGAAAATATAGAAGGGAGGGAAAGTTGGGAGAGGAGTTATGGGAGGAGAGACTGGGAGGAGGGGGTGGATATTGGTTTGTAAAGTGAATAAATAAGTTATTTAATGAAAAAAAAAAGAAACAAAAGGACAATTAAAGATCCTAAAGAGAACCACTGGTATACTGTCCCAGCAGTCAAGGGTGTTAGTGAGCATGCCAATCTCTAAGGCTATAAGAAGCAGGGAAGCAGGCATCGCCTTTAAAGCCAGGTGTGACAGAGCATACCTGCAAGTCCAACTCTCCACAAGTTGAGGCAGGAGGATAGTGGGCTTCTGGCCAGCCTAGCCTACACAGTGAGACTTTGTCTCAAGAAACAAAGAGACCTTGCCTAAAAATTCACAGTTCTAGACAGCGCTGACTCCCACTTGTGACAGTTCCAATTAGTAAACAGGTTCACGCCTTCTTTTCTCTTGCTCGGCTGCTCTCAATCCTGGAGAGGCAGAAATCCTAGCCCATAACTTAAAGGAAACAGAGATAAGTCAATGCCCTCTATCTTCAGACAGCAAGATACCCTGTGTGAAGCAGGCCCTGGAAACTATGCCCAAGGTTTATGAAACTGCATGAGTCCGTGTTTTCATTCCTGATGCACAAGCGAAGTTTTTAAACCTTCTATGACTTGGTAGCAGGAAGCCGCTGGAGCCTTCCAGAACTTTTATTCAACATTAACAACTAAACCAGCCCAACTGAGAAGAATCTAAAGACACAAGAGAAAAAAATAAAACTACTTCAAGATCCCATTCTACAGGCTGGCAAGATAGCTCAGAGGCTTAATGCCAAGCCCGACAACCGAAGTTCAGTGCCTGGGAACCACACAGTGAAAGACAGAACCAGTTCCCACAAGTTGTCCTCTGATCTCCATACACATACTGTGGTATGTACATGAATTATGCATGTATACATATATACATATGCACATATAGCTTTTTATAAAATAATTATTTTTTATATATGAATACACTGTCACTGTCTTCAGACAAACCAGACAAGGGCATTGGATCCCACTACAGATGGTCATGAGCTACCATGTGGTTCCTGGGGATTGAACTCAGGACTTCTCGAAGAGCAGTCAGTGCTCTTAACAGCTGAGCCATCTCTCCAGCCCCACATACAGCTTTTAAAAAAATAATCCATTTGTACACATCTGTCTCTTAACATAGTAACTACTTTTGCTAATGTCTGTAATGATAGTTAAATCAGTCCCAACAACTATGTATATTTACTGACCTGTTCAAAATACTTTTAATGTCATATCCTCTGTAAAGTTCACAACAACCTTGTAATATGGACCCTATCATTGGCCCCAATTTATACATGTAGTAAATGCACCTTGCCTAAGTCAAGGGAGTTAGCCACTGAGTTGGTATTTTAAACCACTGTTGCAATTTTTTGCTCTTCTCTTTTGGGGGAATGGCTTAATACTATAATAAAAATGATTATCATTTATGTAGGGATTACCTTGTAATTTACACAGATTTGTTCAAATGACTCAATACAGGTTTTACTAATCCCCCAAACTCAGTAGAGCCAAAGGCTTTAGCCCAGAATACTGAATTGGCTTGGAAGATCTTGGTCCTCACTGGTGTGATGTCAGAAGCCACCAGGGTTATGATAACAGACTGGCCCTACAGGAAGGGCAGAGCTTGGCTCCCCAAGCTCACAGGGAAGTATGGACAGACACAGGGGTGCAGGGAGCTTCCCAGCAGCAGCAGCAGCAGCTGCTGCAGCAGCAGCAGCCCAGAACTCACTCATAGTGGCCCCCTGGGAAGTGAATCAAGTGGAGAATGAACTATAAATCCGTGAAACAACAGTTCACCCTCATGTGTCTGCTTGCCTCCTAGGACACGCTCATCACTCACTTGGAGTTGGGCTATAACCAACCCTGGGACCTCAAAATGAAATCGGTGCTAAAGGACTCCTCCTCTGGCAATGCTGGAGCCATAAATCCAACACACACTGAGATGCTGAGCCGACAGTGGCACACAGGTGCTGTCCATCTTCCAAGGGCCCATCAAAAGAGCTTCTCTCTTGTAAACAAGTGTGGGTGTGCTTGTTATCATTACTTCTATCCTCGTGCTCCTCTGCCTGACTTCATAGCAAGAATCAAAAACAAGTGGGGTGGGTGGGAAAGGAATCTCTAAAGATCCTATCAGGACTGGATGTGCCTTCTTGAAGAAGATGTTTTTCAGAACATCCAAGAGGAGGGCTATAGTCCAGAAAATAGTTTCTCTTATAAGGAACACTTACAAGGTTATATAGTTAGCTAAGCCTAATCTGCGTCTGCCAGTGACAGGCTGGTAGCCAGTGCTGGTTGGCCGACCAACTGGTTGATGACACAAATACATGAGGTGAGTAGTGAAGAGGCAAGATTGTGAACTTTGACATCAGAACCACCAGGGCTGAGATGTGGCTTAACACCAAGCTTCCATGAGGCTTCTGCTACGTTACTTAACTGCTCCAAACTGCTTGTTCTTCAGCCGAGGACAACAGCAGCATTGGTAAGCCACTGTGTTCGCTTTTCTGGTTGGCTCTCCCCAGTCTTTGTTGGTTGTAGTTCCTATAAAACTCTGATTCGAGTTTGAAGAATTCTCCATCCTCAGAGCCATGGTCATTTGGAAATGAAAAATAAAAGAGCTAATTCTCTTCCCAGCCAGTGGAATTGCTTGAGAAGCACATCCATCCCTGGGCAGACAGGACTGTGACCCAGAATAACGGTGGCAGTGTTCTTTATTGGGTTTCATTACATCCAGACGAACAGAAATGATGACTGACTGCTTCCTAATAGACCAGTGGACAATCCACCTTAGAGAAAATGCTCAGTGTCCAATGCCCTTGGCTGTGGGTTAGAGTCCTTTTCTGCCATGTTGTGTAGCTGAGTTGCTAAGGATGAAACACACGCCCTGTGGGATCCACTGGGGTCACTAAACCAAATTACTTACAAAACACTTAACCAAATTCAGAAGCTGCCCCCACCCCCACCCCAGCTATTTAAGCAGGTAGAAAGTTGGTGCAGGAATCTTGCCTGGAGAAGCTGACTGCAAACTGCACAGGAAAACCCAAGATGCAGTCTCCAGGAGTCATCAACACCCTGCAGTGAGCTCTGGGGTTCTGCAGCTGCAGAAGTCCCCCAGGCTTCTGTGTGTAACTCCTGTAATAACCCCAATAAGGCCATTGCTTATTCAAGTTGGATTTGAATGGTTTTGTTGCTTTGGTTTGATGTTGCTCTCTCTAAATGAGACTAGAAATAGACTCATCCGGAAGAGTACCAACAGAGCCACTTACCAACTGGGTAACTGATTCCTTGGGACTCAGTGCTCTAATCTGTACAATGGAGACAATATATGCCTAATTTGGTTATATGGGGATGAACTGAAGAGATATGATTAAAGTCCCCACCCTGATAATATCAACTCAAAATCAAAACCTTCCCCTGTAT
Organism: Montemys delectorum; assembly: GCA_019843815.1. Lineage (NCBI taxonomy): Eukaryota > Metazoa > Chordata > Mammalia > Rodentia > Muridae > Montemys > Montemys delectorum. The sequence goes on from JADRCD010201612.1 coordinate 36,207, forward strand.
CTCTTTCATCCTTCTCTGCAGTCTCTTGCTTATTTACCTTGCATGACTGATACAGAGATGTAAACATCAGAGGCTATGATGAGAGCTGCCTGCCACATATCCCTAATATGGGGGATGTGCAAATTTTCATGAGGTAGATTTGCAATATGTATTCATATTATACTTGGGGCAGTGAACTAGTCCATGAAAATTCACAAAGGAACGAACTGCAAATGATTTGTAAGTTAAGTGAAATAAGTTCAAGAAAAAAAATCAGAAAGTTCAAGAAAAAAAAATCAGGAAGGGGGTTAAGGCATGTGGAAGGAAAGGGGATAAGAGAAAGGCTAAGAAAAAGTAAGAGGGAGTTGAACGTTCGCATATATGGAAATGTCAAGATATCTTACTTTGTACAATTAACATATGCTAATAAAGTATTAAAAAGAAAGGCTTCAAATCACCATTTGCTCGTACATGATAATTGCTGTTATAAAACTTCACACAGAAGTGATGAGAACACAGGGAGAAGAAAATGACAACACTCTAGAAGGAGGCACAAAGAATAGGTACAAAGAACAAGGTACAAAGGAAGGAAGCTCTGCTGTGGACAGTATGGAGAACAACAGGCTGCTGCTGGGAGTGGAACTGAGGGATCATCAGGGGTCTCAGACCTGGTCCAGCCCACCACAGCCCCTCCGTGGAAGGCTGCACACCTCCTAGTGTAGTCCACCCTGATCCCCCAGGGAAGTCCAGCATAGTCCTCCAACTGGAGGCTGAACACCACCTAGTCTATCCCATCATGCTTCTCTACATGGAAAGCTTTACACCTTCTAGCCCAGTCCATCATACCACAGTCCCTTCATGGAAGGCTGCATACCTTCTAGTCCAGCCCACTATAACCCTATCCAAGACAGAAGACTGTACAGCCTTCTGTCCCAGTCCACATCACCCCACTCCCAGGGAAGGCAGAATAGATGGCCCTTATTTCTACATTTGGTTAATACAAACTGCTCTTGGCACAATGGCCAGAATAGTGCTGCTCACACATAACATAGTCATGTTCCCCATCACAGACTTCCAATGCCTCTCTCTTCTCTCAGTTTGTAAACTAGGGTCCTTTTGATCGTATGTCTCTTGCACAATTAGGCATCCATCTACCTCAGGACCTTTGCACCTGCTGATTCATCTTCATAAGCTGCTTCTGTTATTTATAAGGCTCATTCTATCATAGTATCTAAATTAATTAGTAGTCGATGCCTCAGCATCTTTTATACATGTACAAACATGCACATGAGTTGTTATGTTCTCTGCAATATCTATCCTCCATGCTAACACCCACCCAGGACACACAGAGACACCAAAATACTTGCCAAATAAATGAGTGTCAACTGAATTCCAGTTTATGAATATATAAATTGGCAGATTCCAAGTAGAACTAATTAGGCAAAGACCAAATAGACACAGTGGTGCCATAAAATATTGACTCCAGTATTGTATTGAATGCAAGGTGAGTTTACTCACCATGCGTAGACAGCAGCATGTGTAGATCCCTAGAAGATCCCCACCCATGTTTCAAGGTAGCATCATCCATACCTGATGCTTTGCAGAGTGGAAGAAAGGTGCAGGAGAGAACTAATTGGAAAGCAAGTTGATTAAGAAGGAGGGAAATGGCTGGTAATGATAGTATGCATATTTGAAATCTGTGGGTATATTTTTTCCTAGTTCAGTGGAATGTACTGAGTCTAGTACATCCAGACAGAGCATGATTTGGTCAGAAACGACACATTTCAATGACCGACAAGGAGAGCAGCTTGGATAGTCAGTGGAAAAGAGAAGGAAGTACCTTCTAGACAAAGTGAGACTTTATGCAAGAGGGGTCAGCAGTGAGCAAGTGTCACCTGAAAGAGACCAAAAGAGAACCAGTGGGGAGTGAGTCTACATAGAAGGTGTGTGTGCAGGGAGCAGACAGTTTTCAGGCACCCAGAGTTATAAGGAACATGATAAAAACCTTTAAGTCTTGCTAAGGGGTCAGAGGATGGCAGTGGCAGGTGGCCTAGGGAGGTCTGCAGGTAGGAAGTGAGATGAAAACATTGGTGCAGCTTTCTCTACCAAACCATAAGTTAAGCCCAGATACTATTTTTTTTAAACAGAATGAGTCCCTTTATCTAGACCATTCTTCAGTCATGAGCAGCGTTTCTGATTGAAGGGCACAAGGTGGGCAACAGCTGCCCATCTTGTAGATGCATGCCAGCAGTAATCACTGTCCAGATTCATCCTCTAGAATCCTCCCTATTGATGCCCTGCAAGCTGGGCTGTTCACATCCCCAGCACATCAAAGAGACAGCAGACCCAAGGTCTTCATAGAATAACAGAATGAGATGTGTGCATGCCCCTGAGGCTCTTGATGGATCAATCTGCCAGTTCACAAACGATACATAAATGCAGTGGGTGCGACCGCCACTCAGTCACCAAGGCCCTGCATAAATAACACTCCATTTAGTCCATGCTAAAAAAGAAATTCCTGCAATGAGGAAGAGAAATAACAAAACCGCTAGACATTAAGCTACAAGCCGGGCCTTACACAGCAAAGATCTTGTCCCTGGAAATTCAATGCTGCCTTACTGAGCGACAGTGGGTGAAGGAGACCTTGTGATATGCGAAGAGACTCTGCTATGAGCCAATTGGCCCATCAACAAGACGAATCCAGAGCCAGGTAGCTGACAGCTCAGGGGGGGGAGCAGGTATGTGGCGCATGTGGGGTCGCATGTGACAGCACAAACACTTGCACTGCTGGCTGGTTGCCAGGCACCGCACCGTCCAAGGCACTTCCTTCAACTTGCATCACATCCTCTTCATAGGGATGCAGGAGCCTACTATCCCTCCTTTGTAAATGAGAACACAGGGCATGGCAAGATTAGGTAACACATCAAAGTTCATGCAAGCTCCCTTACAGAATCAGACAGATTTACAGAATCTTCAGGTAGGTAGATAAAAGGTGGCCTATGGGCTGGAGACCTGGCTCAGCAATTAACAACACCTGCTACTTTTCCAGAGGCCCGACAGTCCTGCACACCTTCACCCACTGTCGCTCTGTAAGGGCAGCACTGGATTTTCAGGGACAAGATCTTCGCTGTGTAAGGCCCAGCTTGTAACTGTTTTGTTTATTTTTCTTCCTCATTTTAGGGATTTCTTTTTTAGCATGGACTACATTGGGTGTTTCATAGCCCTTTATACTTCCAGAGTCTGTGGATCCTTATGCCCTCTTCTGGCCTCTGTGACACACATGCATGCACACACATGTATACACACGCAAAACACACACAAAACACACACACATAAAAATAAAAAATATTTTATAAAATTTGGTCTATATGCTTGTTCACCCATAAAGAAAAATAAAACTTGAAAATGTCCCCTCTAAATGTCTAAATAATAGCTATTGTTCAGAAACTACCATTGCCATGGCCTCATTAAGTGCTGGCTACCAGCTTAAGTATTAGGGTTAAAAATGACCCACAACACACAGCCCTTGTCTGGGAGGCTCTCTTAATCTTTCAGAGAAACAAATTCCCAATTATGGTAAACCCTATGTATTTTTTTTTCAAATTATATGTAATTTACACTGCTATTTATTCATTGTTTTGAGACTAGCTCTTATCCTATGGCCCAGATTGGCCTTGAACTCACATCCAACCTCCTTATACTTCTGTATTTCGTGACCTATGTTGTTTAAGTGCTCCTACAATTTGTTAGGAAGCCCAGGCTGTTGAGCTGGACAAGATGGTGAATACAGCTCATGGGGAAGAGCTCCACCAGGGAAGACTCCACTCTCCAGTGACTAGATAAAAACGCTACCAAAAGCTCAATGATTTTTAATGAAATAAAGCAAAACAAAACAAAACAACAAACAAACAATTCAAAGCATGCACATTGGACCAGAGGTCTGGTGAAGTCATCCCAGGTTGAAGAAAGACTACACAGAACTTTCTGCTTCAGTGCCATCCAGGAACAAGTGTGGGCATATGAGGGACCAGACAGTATCTCTGTGACATTTAGTTGCCTACACCATACATAGCAGTTGTGGAGTGCACACATGGAGGTACGATGTAGTGCAGAACTGTGGAACACGGTGAGAGCCAACTTCTTTTTCCTAGAAGAAAAAATGGGATACTTAGTCCTGCTCCTGGAGTATTGGTGAAAAGGCTTGTAGCACCTTAGAGTTTCGAACTCACCTGTACTGCAGAGCCGAGAGGCATCTCCGTCCCTGGCCTGCCCAGATCTCAACCTGTCACTGCCTCCCCTGCTCATGTTACATCATAACCATCCCTGATTCGCAAGCTCCAGCTCGACTTGTAACATTACAGGTGTGAAAATAAAATGTCAAAGTTTTCTCACCCTCTCTCAAAAAGAACGTAAGACAGTTAGAGATGATACATTCCTAGCGCTCTAAATGTCTTTCACTTTTCAAAGTCTCCTAGAATTCTGAAGACACGAGACCTTCCTGAGCTCCACTGACTTTTACACTGTTGCTTTATTTTTTTCCATGTTTTTTTGAGAGACTGAGAATTCGAAGGAAAGTTTGCAAGAAGACAAATTAATATTTTATGAATCTTTTATTATGTGCCTGACTCATACCAAAAGTTTCCAAATGATACAGCCACGAAAATTTGAGGAACCCCGAATCCCAGCCCTTCCCAGCACTCTAAAAGCACAGACAAGTAGGAGAACATGGATGGGTTCAAAGCAAATCTGGGTTACAAAGCAAAGTCAAAAGCCAGCTTGCTTTATGTAGTAAGATCTTGTGCCCATTAAACCCGCATGCATAAAGACCTGAGTTCAACCCCAGTGTTGCTGAGGTAAGGATGACAACCTAAGTATAAGAGATGAAAAATAGGAGGACCAAGATCATGTAGTTCAAATTCAAGGATGTAACCACACACAGCTGGTTCTATACATAAGTCCCTTCCTCCAACATCTGGGCAAGGATAATATCCAGATGGATTAGCAATGATGGCTTCAAGGGTTACACTGTGCCTGGCACCAAGTGGATAGTACTTTTCTTCAAGAACTAGTTAAAGATCATGGTTTAGGCAACTAAATTCACCTTGACCGCCAAACAGAGTCCTTACTGCCTCCTTTCTGTACTGAGATGATCAGACTCTTCTAGACTAGGACTCAAGCTACAAGGTACAAGGTCAGAGTAAATACATTGTGATAGAGGCTACAATGCCTACAAAATACAGAAGGATAAGGAAGAGATTGAAGAGGAGGAAGAACAACAAGAAGAAAAAGAACAGCAACAAGAAGGACAAGATCAAAAAGTACAAGAAAAACAAGAACAAGACCACAAGCAAGAAGATCAAGGAGGAGGAGAGGAAGAATAAAAGAAAAACTCAACATTGTTCTGTACCTTTAGAGAATATTTGCCAGCTCTGGGGCTAGGCCGTCACTCTTTCCTCCACTAGTGAATCTTTAAAGCCAAAAAACAAGGTGAGGAGGTAGAGAGACAGAAAGATGATAAACATGAAGATGTAACTCACTCAATGCCTCCTCCCTTCTGGGCACTAGAGATACAGACTCATATTTAGGTAGGTGTTTACTGAACACTGCAATTTACCAGTCACCAGAATAGCTTCCAAGGAGACAGACAAATGGAAGCTGTCTGTTCCTATGAGAAATGCATCCCATAGCTTCTACTTCAAGTACAGCAGTACTTACGACATAGAGTAAAAAGGTCCTTGGGAAATGGGTTCTAGGGACAAGCTCCTTTGATCAATAAGCATGTCTAACCTTGCCTGTTGGATCAACTCTTCCCACAGAAGAAGAGATCTTCCCAAGGTCTGGTCTAGGTCTTGAAGTGTGACTTACTTAAGGGCTGGAGGATGCTATAGCTTGGACCTGGAAGGTTCCATAAAGGTCCATGTGTCATAAAATCTTGGTCTGATCACTGGAGGTTGATGTAGTCCTAAGGGTGTCCAATGTACATAGTAGAAAGAAATCAGGTCACTGGAACCATGAGGTTTACTTATCAGGACTCCATTCTGTTTACCTCTGCTTCCCAGCTACCATAAGCTGAGTGTCTCTGTCCCCCCACCTTAGATGTTGCCTCA
>JADRCD010201615.1:0-23169 GCA_019843815.1 Montemys delectorum
AGCTGTATAGATAGATGGACAGTTCCCTACAGCACTCAGCTGTAGATGGACAGTTCCCTACAGCACTCAGCTGTATAGATAGATGGACAGTTCCCTACAGCACTCAGCTGTAGATAGGTGGGCAGTTCCCTACAGCACTCAGCTGTAGATGGACAGTTCCCTACAGCACTCAGCTGTAGATGGGCAGTTCCCTACAGCACTCAGCTGTAGATGGGCAGTTCCCTACAGCACTCAGCTGTAGATGGACAGTACCCTACAGCACTCAGCTGTAGATAGGTGGGCGGTTCCCTACAGCACTCAGCTGTAGGTAGATGGACAGTACCCTACAGCACTCAGCTGTATAGATAGGTGGGCGGTTCCCTACAGCACTCAGCTGTAGAAGATGTGTTTCTAAGTAGTCCTTCTACCCAGGAATCGAGGATAACAACTGACTAGTGAGATTTCATGAAACTAAACAACTTCAGTACAGATAAAGAAACCATCAATCAAGTGAAGAAAAAACATACAGAAGAGAAGAGACTCTGACAGATAGACTTCTGACAGAGATTAATATCTAAAATATATAAAAAATTAAAAACAAAGTCATGGAAACAAATGGTTAAATTAAAAAATGGGGTGGGAATCTAAACAGAGACTCTCCAGAGAAGAAATAAAGATACTTAAGAAATACCTCAAAGAGTGTTTAGCATCCTTGGCAATTAGGAAATTGCAAATTAAAATAACTGCCACTTTAGGCTGGAGAGATGGCTCAGTAGTTAAGAGATCCTGAGTTCAATTCCCAGCAACCACATGGTGGCTCACAACCATCTGTAATGGGATTCGATGCCCTCTTCTGGTGTGTCTGAAGACAATCACCATTTTATCATCACCCCCTAAGAATGGCTAAGGTCAACAGAGCAGCTGACAGTAAGTGCTGGCAAGGCTGTGAGGAAAGGGATCTTCATTCTCTATTGTAGGAATGCAGAGTGGCGCAACCACTTTGAAAATGAAGATGGAGACCTGTCAAAGAGCTAAGGAAAACCCACCATATGACAAAGGAACTCTGTGTCACCTGACCATGGACCCAACATGCTACTCCACAGACATTGGTAAGTAATGCTCATTGCTGCCCTATCCACACCAGAATGGACATAGAAAGAACATGAATGCTCTTTAACACAAGAATGATAATATAATGTGACACACATACACTATGGAACACTATGCAGCTCTAAGGAGAAATGAAGTGTGTGGGTAAATAGATGGAAGTAGGAAAGTTCTTACTGAGTGAAGTAACCCTTGGGAGACAAGTGTCATGTGTTCCCTGTCTTCTGCAGTTTCCAGCTTTAGTCTTCATTTACAAGGGACATTACAGAAATCCACAAACTTGAAATGCAGAGGACACAAGATCACATCCCAGTAACTATATCAATAGTACAATCACTGCACTTATGGCCCAAGGGTCATTGCAGAAGGAGGAAGAAAGAGACTAAGGCCATCGGAACCTGAAGTTGGCTGTGAGATTGTGTCTCCTGAAAATTTCTGAGGCTACACTCATGAAGTCCATACATCATCAAGATGGATGTCTGAACAAGACTTGTACAACACTGGCACCGATGGATATGCAAAGAGGAAAGCTGGTGGGGCTCAACAACACCCCAGTAATCTATCTAATAAATATTTATATGTAGATATATATAATATACAATGTTATATATTATAAAATTATAATAGGTTATAATTGATATAGTATATTAATTATAATTATATAATATATAATGCTATGATTTATATTAATATAAATATAATATGTTAAGTATAATATATTATAATATTGATAGTAAATATATATTTTATATAAACAGGAGAAGGTGTCCACTGCCAAACCTCATGACCTAAAGTCAACCCTTGAGACCCACAGGGCAGAGGGAGCCTCCGCAAGCTATCTTCTGAGTGCTATGTGAATTCTGTGGCTTGCATATACCCACAAGCAAACAAAAATACATATGCATACAAATAAATACTAATGTAATAAAAAATGAATAATTTACATCCTAACCATCTGATTTCTTTAAACATTAATGTGTCCAATACAGTACACAGCAGGTAACTATACAACTTAAGTTCACTTAAAGTACTTAATAGAAACACAGTCTTCAATGGCTCAAGTTTCAAATATATCTTATAATTTTCCTTAATCAGATGTTTATATGTATTATATAAATATTCAGAATGAACATGCAAGTAACCATGTGAAGGACATTATATATTAATGTTTAGTTTTCAAAAAGGAAAAATATTATACTGAGCATAAGAATGAAACCAGAAAATGGCTATAGTGTATATATAACTCCAGTAACATACAATGTTCAGAACAGGCAAACTTCATAAATATAGGAGATTAGTGGTCGCACAGGGCTTAAAGGCATGGGAAAGTCTGTAGGGAAGTGACTGTTAATGGATACCATTACTTTTAAGTGCTAGAATTATTTAAAATTATATTGATGTTTAAAGTGATAATTGTAACTCTGTACATTTATCAAAACTATAATACTTAGGTTAAAAAAATTAACTAACCTGAAAAATGGATCCTTTCTTATAGATCTGCCTCCATGTTTTTTCTCATAGTGTTGTAAGAGGAAAATCCAAAGTATACATTGCAGGTAGGGCTAAGAAAAAAGTATGTAACAGCTTATGACGAAATCATCTTTTTTTTTTCCCAACAGAACCAAGACTACATACATAGCTCAGGTTCCTTACCATAACTAGAGGGGAAAAATCCAACTGTTTCATGTTTGTTGTAATAAAGACACTTAAAAGTAACTTGTGTTATTTAGTTCCTTGGTGCTTGAGGTTGAACTCGTGGCTTCACACACACAGAGCTTTTATTATTCCACTAACTGCAACCGCAACCCCACTCATGTACTGTAATACTAACAAAGTAACATTTTCCATAAAATAATTCTTCCTATATTTTCTGACCCTGTAAATTCATTTACTGTCAGTTTTACAAAATATAATCAAGATAAAAACTTAGCTGGGAATCTGTCACTGGCTTTTAATCTCAACACTAAGGAATATAGGCAGAAGGATCCTAAGACCAAGGCCAGCCTGAGCTATCTAAGACCCTGGCTCACAACAACAAAAGGCTATGTTTGTCCTCTGCAGAAGCCAGTTTTATTAAAACAGAATTAGTAGCATGGAAAAGTCAAGTATGTTGAAATGGAGATAGTTGGGAAATAAAAGGTATTACTACAAAATGCAGTTTCACCAGCATTAATACACTTAATTTATGGGCTTGTCCTATACCTAACAAGACAAAAACTAAAAATAAAGCACAGACAACTAAGTCATTCTTTTCTATTCACTATGGAGCCTGAGGATGACCTCACGCTTCTGAGTGGCCTGCCTCCACCTACTAAGTGCTGGGATCCTAGGAGTGCACCATCACAGCTGGCTGGGACTGTGCTCAGGATCAAACCAAGGGCTCCATATGTGCTGGACAAACATACTTTTTTAAAAAGATTTATTTGTTTATTTATTTTATTTATATGAGTATACTCTAGCTGTCTTCAGACACAGCAGAAGATCCTATTACAGATGGTTGTCAGCCACCATCTGGTTGCTGAGAACTCAGGACCTCTGGAAGAACAATCAAGATGGAAGACTCTGGAAGAGCAGTTAAGATGGCTCTTAACTGCTGAGCCATCTCCCCAGCCCCCCTGGACAAGCACTCTTAATAATTGAGTTATGTGCTCATCCTATAAACAGTTCCTTTTTTTTTTTTTTTTTTTTTAGTTTTTTAATTTTACTTTATGTTTATGTGGACTTTTAGTTTGTTTCCTTTTGTTGATTTATTATACCACATAAACACCTGGTGCTTGTAAAGGACAGAGGAGAACGTAGAATCCCCCGGAGCAGGAGTTAAGTGTAAGGCACTATGTAATTGCTGGCAGCAACTGAGCCTGGATCCTCTGCAAAAGTAGCCATTGCTCTTAACCATTGAACTATCCACCCAGCCCCACTAATACTCTTATGAGAACACACGAAAACACAAGAATAGTTTTTGTTGTTTCTTACCATGATTACAGCAACTAAAAGTCTGTCCCAGGGATTGTAGGTATTCTCATTTTTTGGTATATTCTTCCAAGAACCCTGCAACAAAACATTTTTACAATGTATATGCATAAATATTTGGATTTAAAATGTTTGACATATTTAGTCATAAATATGTGATCTCTATAAATAAGTTGTTCCTATTACTAAGCTATATCTTATGTTATAACTAACTTGAAGTCTTCTTGGCCAAAAATATTTCTGAAAATATTTGAGTTAAATTAATCTGATTTTTTTTCCTTTATGTTTTCCTGGTGGGGGGGTATCTCTTACACTTCTCTCATCACTATACAATTCTCTCATCACTTTATATATAATATATTACTTAATCCTTAAGGAATTTCTAAATATAAAACTGACTGAAGCCAAATCATACATCAAATCATGCATATCAAATTGAGTGTCAGAAACCACGTAGTGACTATAAGTTTTTCTCCTTTAACAACTTGGAAGTCATACTTGAAAAGGCCTGTTACTTTAAATCCCTGTGCTAATTTCAAGCAGCAGCAGAGAATCTTATTTGTTACTATTTTCACTACAAGAACCAAGACCTTAAAGATTAAGATGTATCTATTTAGACTTTAGACTCTCTGAAACATCTACTAGATGTACCTTTATGAAAGAGATCAGACAGCCCAGGAGTGGGTAGATTGGGACGGCTATGCAGAATGTGTAATGAAAAACAGCCGTAACTGCATATCCCAGAAAGAAAGTTATTTCCGTGACTGCAACACAAGCCAATGCGGTCTAAAGAGGAAAAAGGAGGAAACAAGTGACAGAGTATTTGAAATCTCCTATAAATGTATTTACAAATTGTGCCTCAGCATCCAACTAGGCTTTTGATCATCAAATAAACCATGCAGCCGGAGATGGTCCTAAGCCAGGAAGTACGCTGCCATACATCAGTGTTGGCTGTAAGCAGCATGAACAGCATCCTGCAGAGGAGAGGGGGTAGAAGATCAAGGCGCCCATAGAGAACACTGCCAGTCTCTCTGTAGACACCTCACTCACAGAAGATACACTGCACCCTGTGCTCCAGCACCGAAGTGAGCCTGACTTCTACATGAGCTGATCGGAAAAACCGAAATAATATAAAGGTGGGACTTACCACAGAATAGATAAATGACCAAAATTCCTTGGTATTTAAAATTTTCTTGAAGGTGAACGAAGCTATGTACGTGAACAGAATAACCGAGGGCACATAAGCAATGAGGCAAAAGACCTGGGAATCAGAAACACATGGCTCTATAAAAATGAGTACTTAATAACAATATAAAAATCATAGCAATATTAACATATTAAGTAATTTTATTTATCAAATTTCATTTTTACTTATTATATATATTTAAATACACTATAGCTGTCTTCAGACACACCAGAAGAGGGTGTCAGATCTCATTACAGATGGTTGTGAGCCACCAAGTGGTTGCTGGGATTTGAACTCAGGACCCCGCTGAACCATCTCTCCAGTCCTTCAAATTTCATTTTTAACAAATCATTCCCGAAACTGTCACTATGGTTATTTAAACAGTTACAATCTACAACTCTATTAAGTCAATAAAAATCATGCTTCTAATTTATAATGTTTTAAGCAACTCTAAGTAATTTAAGCTGAACATTATTTGTAATATTTTATACCAAGTAAAATGCTCTCTCATTATTTTAGCATTAAAATCCATTACAGTTAGTTACAACTATCTGTCCCACAAATTGTAGCAACCATTCTTTACACCTTTTTACATGATTTCCTTTAACACGTGAAATGTGTTGCCTGCTTGCATGTGTATATACCGTGTGCATGACTAGTATTCCTGGAGGTCAGAAGAAGGCATCAGATCCCTTTGAATTGGAGTTATGCATGACTGTGAGCCACCATGTTGGTGTTGGGAACTGACCCCAAGTCCTCTGCAATAACAACAAAATGATTTTAATTGCTGGGCCAGCTCTCTAGCACTTAGCAACCATTTCAACACATCCCATTCAATATAACTTTTGTTTGTTATAGTTAGGTTTTTTGTTTTGTTTGAGACAAGGTCTCACAATGTAGTTCTGGCTAGTCTGGAACTCACCACATAGACCAGGCTGGCCTCAAACTCACAAGGGATCTGTCTGCCTTTGTCTTTCAAGTACTGGAATTAAAGGTAAACACTACCACACCTGGCTTTAATATAACTTCTAGATGTATTTTACAGGGCAGGAATTAATGTATCAAATACAAATGATCTCTAACAAAATGAGGTTTGTATCCAGCATCCTCATATGTGGCTCTGTGTTGTTTTGCTTTTTTTTTTTTTCTATTAAAAACCATTACCAAAGGATTCTTAATTAACACTTCCACAGATCACAGATGTCAGTTACACATTTCTTTCACATTTTCGGACAAACTTAGAATTTAGGAGAAAGGAGTTTCTTTCCCTGGGCCCTAGCTATGGCCCACTGGTTAAGAACTAGGGAACTCTGAGAACTGGAGCACAGATTCCAGCACCCATGTAACAGGACAGGCAAACGTCAAATGCTGGTAACTCTAGCTCTGAGGGATATGACGCCCTCTATGACTCCTGCCTACACTGGCAACTCACATATACACATACACATACATACCCACACACATTCATAATAATTAAATCAAGTCTTTTTTAAAAACCAGCTCCTTTCTTGTAAAATATTTAGGTGTGAGAACATGGAAGGGTGGCTATATTTAAGTGTCCAATGCAAGCAATTAGTTAGTCTACTACAAGGACCACAACAGCTTCACAGAGTTATTTTTAAATGGTGATTTGCTTTCTCTTTATTTAAAAATAAATATAAATTATAATATAAATTGAATTAAATGTACCATATACAATAAAAACCATTTGCTCCATTTTGTTTTAAAAAGCTAATACACATGTTATTCAATCTACAGCTGTCAAATAGTCATACGTAAATAGATTTTAAGAAATATTTACCAGTTGGGCAGTGGTGTCGCACGCCTTTAATCCCAGCGCTTGGGAGGCAGAGACAGGTGGATCTCTGAGTTCGAGGCCAGCCTGGTCTACAGAGTGAGTTCCAGGTCAGCCAGGGCAACACAGAGAAACCCTGTCTCAAAAAAAAAAAAAAAAAGAAAGAAAGAAAAGAAAAGAAAAAAAGAAAAAAAATTTACCTATAAAGACCATGAACACAATTGATGTAAACTTACCACAGCAAGAAATTTTACAGGATAAAAATACAGTCCATGATGAAATGCAAATAAACTTCCCAGCATCAAAGTCAGGACAACAAAAAACAAGGGAATATCCACAATAGCTTGTCCAACCCAATAGGCTGATGGCAAAAGACCTGAAAGTTTAAGTTGAGTATAAGCTTTGATCTAAAAAAGAAAGAAAAACTATTAAAATCATAAACATTTTGTAAATAAAAAGCAAGTCAATTATTGTAGAATTTTCATTTTAATCAACAAAACAAGAAAAGTAACTTTGAATGCATTCATTTTAGTCCTTGGATTCATTAATGAGATTTCACAATGTCAACAAAGTTTTAAGAATCAGAATATAATAAGACAAAAGGCAACACAGAAACGGTGGGTGTGTCATCAATGAGTGGCTAGACATGGTCATATGAGATTATGCAGATGTAAGTGAAGATCTGTTTAAATAGAAAAGGGTTCTCATGCTCAAAGTCTATCTTTAATAACAACATTGGTAAATGCAGCATTAAAACACTGCCTAGCCAGGCGGTGGTGGCGCACATCTTTAATCCTAGCACTTAGGAAGCAGAGGCATGCAGATTTCTGAGTTCGAGGCCAGCCTGGTCGACAAAGTGAGTTCCAGGACAGCCAGAGCTATACAGAGAAACCCTGTCTCAAAAAAACAAAACAAACAAACAAAAAACCAAAAAAAACCAGCTGCCTAATATCCTCTGAATGTGCACAGAACTTGAGATTATGTGGGGAACTTTGTGCAAAGAAAATACATTTGGAAGAATCTTAAACACTTTTAAAATAATTGCCTAATACATAAGCGTATGCGTTCACTTGAACATTTATATGTGTGTTAATTCTTAAACAGTCAGTTTTCCTTCTCATTTTCTCAGTGCTTACCATTTTGTAAAAACCTTTCCCAAGTCTTGATACCTAACAATAATATTCGTTTGATCTGTACCACTTCTAAAACACAGAGAGATGGGATACAAGAAACAAAGATTAGTTTAGAGGAGGAAGTGGGGCACTAGAGATGGCTCAGAGGTTAAGACCACTGGCTGCTCTTCGAAAGGTCCAAGCTTTGATTCCCAACACCCATGTGGAAGCTCACAACCATCTGCAACTCCAGTCTCAGGAAACCTGAGACCGGCTTTGGGCATCTGTGAGTGTTGCAGGCATGCAGTACACAAGTAAGCACTAGTATTCACCCACACACCCATACACAAACATTCACAGACCTGCATTTGGGTTAGTGAAACCTAGCAGCAGTCCAGATGCTTTAAACAAGTAATGGTTATATGAACTATAATGCACTCATACCCTAAAATAGTTCTCAGTAATAAAAGAAAACAGACTATCGAGTCTCCTGACACAAACATCATGAATTTCAAGTTACAGTAATAAAAATAGTCAATCCCAGGACATAACATCTGCCCCAACACAGGGAGTAACTGGGACCAGTGGGACCAGGCACACAGGAACTCTGCCAGTCCAGTGGCTCAGGTTTCTTCCGGTCTGACTGAGCTGGTGCCCTATAATTTTTATATGACCAATATACCTTATGATTCTCTGCATTTTCCATGGCAAAGTAAGGTGGCATTGCAGTAACAATGATTCCAAGCAAAGCTGCTTGAAAATATAGCTCAACTTTAAAAACGATGTCAGTAATTTCCTGAAAGACAAATACAAAATAGAAAATTAATCTGAGGATCACTTTAGAATTCCTTAGACCATCCTAAAAGAGCATTTAAATCTCTAAAGACCTAAGTGATTATGATATCTACCATAGTGGTATGAATAACAGATTTATTAGCAAGAGTGTTGGATTACACTACCAACCCTGCCACAAATTAATATGTGCGATACACAGTAAGCATAGCCACCAGTGGCCAGACAGAATAAGAAATGCCTAAGCATGGTATTTGGTGCTTTTCATTGACTGTACAAATACTTTCATGACTACATCAAATAGGATCTTGATCCCTCCTTTTTTCCCTTGGGAAAAGCTATATCTAAGCCTATCTTCCTAAGGAATCAAGAACTCCTAGACAAAGGTGACGAGCTCCTCTAGCTCCAAGCCCCTTGTCACCCTAACGAGTCAAGGAATAAGCTAATTCTCAGGCAGTCCAGTAAGTATCTGAAATCCAAATGCCTGAGACTAAGCTGCTTTTTGTATTATCCTCTACCCTCAACAAGTCCATTTTTCTCTGTCCTCCTTCACCCTGACCTTCACACTAGAGACCGAACCAGTATCTTGCACATGCTAGGTAAGCAAGCACTAGAAGAGTAAATCCTGGACTCATTCCTACCCTTTCTATGTAAGATGGTACACTTGTGAAACAGAGAAGGCATTCTGCATTAAAACAGAATCCACATGTCTAATAAGTACCCTGGCTCTGGCCACTTTTTCATCAGATGATATAGAAATAGTATATCACTGTCTTATTATCTCTAGTCTTCAACATTTTGATACTTTAGTAAAAATGGTTCATCTAGGTGACAAGATGTCTTTCAATATCTCACTAACTAGATTACACACATATGCACACACATACACAAAATACTAAACAATGTTCATTTTTTGTCTACAATTAATATATCATGGTTTCATAAACCTATCAGCATCACAGAAAGCTGCTCTGATCTTGAAGCCAAGTAATCCTAGAGACTCCTAAACTCCCCACCTGAATTTTTAACATTATGAGATTTCCGCAGATAAATGTACATTTGTGTGTTTGCTTACTTGAATGAATGGGGTGCTCCAGATCTGGATAGCTTCAGTCACATTTAGATGGTAAAGATAGTAGTTACTGATGATGTTCATCATTACTGGTAAAGAATAAACCATAGTACTGTTGAAAACAGCAGTAAAAACATAGTCCTACAATTCAAAAAGAAGAGTTATTACATACTTGGCATAAGTATACTAAAATTGCGAAGGACCAAACTTTTCTTGCTAACTAACCTTATTAGATTAATCATTTAATTAATGAAATTTTACTAGATATTGTGAAAAACTGCTTCAACAAGTGATAGGAAAAATAGTGACAGCTTAAAGATAACTTGGCTTGCACTATACAGCTATTTTAAGCAGAAATATATGTAAAAATAAAATTAAAAATGCTTACTGGCCATTTACCAGGACATAAAAGCTATCACAAACTAATATAATTACTTCTAAAAGCAGACTCTATTCATGACTAGTGGGATAGGCTCAGCTAACTGACCTCAGAGCAACCTTATACTGTGTGATACCTTATACTGTGACATGAGGGCACTCACTAGCACTTACCTTTTCAGAACGCACCACATTTAGAGCCGCACTGTGAGGAGCAGCAGACACATAGTCACTGTCATTAAACATTGCCACCATTATGTTCTGGTGTGCGAAAAAGTCAATAAGATCATTGATATCTGAGTCTGGAATTAGAGAATAAGAATAATAAAAATCAGCTTAAGTAAGAAATGGCCAGAGACTTTTAAAAACATTAGGAGACAGTGCTCATTCAAGGAGATCTTCAGCCTAGACACGTTAGGAGATTGGCTCTGTAGCCAGCTGGCCAAGATTCAAATCCAAGTTGTATCAACTTTCACTGTGTGCCCTTTAAGCAAGCTACAATGATACTAGATCTTAGTTTGCTCCTCTGCCAAGGAGAAATAAGTATGACTACCTTGTAAGTATAGCAGTTATGCCAATTAAGTGACTGAACACACGCACAGAGCTTTAAACAGAACCTGGCAAACAGTATTGTGTAAATTTTACCTGCTGCCTACAAAAATATTAGTAACAGTATAAAGTTATCATGAAATTTGACTAAAAAGTAAAAATAACCTATTTGGGTAATTTTAATTATGCCAAAGTTGCCAAGCAGAAAACTTAGTTTTCTACCTACACTCTTTAAATGTGCTCCCCAAAAGGCTTGACTCCTCTTTGTGTTTAACAGTATAGCACATCAGGTCTGATGAGTAGAGAGGTCCTGCTCTGCCATCACAAAAGCCAGAAACCAAACACAGCAAACGTGACTCTCAGAAACTCGAATCTCACAAAGCCAAACACTCTTAGTAACTCAACAGAATGACAGGGCAGACCAAGTACCAGTCCTGAATGTCATAAAGAATGATGCTTTTGACATAAAATTTTCTCCTAACCAGGACCTTACCTTATCTCTTCACTTTACCAGAGAGGCTATGCACTCGAGAAAACAGCTACACTACAGGTGGAATAACCATGTAATGTATGCTCTCGAAGAAGGGTAAGAAAATATTTAGTGTGTCCTCATGCATTATGGATACATATTTCTTACATATACATACATGTGTGTATACACATCTATATGCTTTATTGTGGACTAGAAATAGGAGTGTGGATCCAAAAAGCAAGAAACAATACTATGGAAAGTAAAATAGAAGAGGCAAACAATGAAGATACTAGAATTTTTACAAAGAAAAAAATGAAATCAGAACAGAAAGACTTGAGATACATACATTATTTCTATATATATATATATAAAAACTCAAAACTATGAGATTTCACAAAAGTATTGTATTTTAGTACTATAAAATACATTTTAAAATGAAGACAAGAGTTCTAAGGAAAAAAATAAACTGTAAAATATTTTTCAATTAGAGAAATTTTCCATGCTAAATGCATCTTTCCCAGAGAATATTAAGGTTATACATCACACTCAGCACCATAGTTTAACTGTAATGACTACAGCAGTAAAATACTTTCCACAATATCTTCAGACTACAGGTTATTTATGTAAGCAGATGTCATAGGAAAGCTGATCATGAATGAATGATTCTTTACTAATTTTTAATATTTTAAAAACTTAGAACCTTAATTTAAAGTTAGTTCAAGTCCATAAGTATAAAATAATCTTTTGTCAATTATATAGCAAGAATAAAAAATAGTAAATACAAAATTATTAACTGCAAACTTAAGATATTCAGGTGTAGTTTGTGTTGGTTTGGTTTGGTTTTTTAGGGTTTTATTTGTTTGTTTTGGGGTTTGGTGCTGTTTTTAGTTTTTGGTTTTTGATTTTGGTTTTGATTTTTCAAGACAGGGTTTCTAGCCTTGGATGTCTTGGAACTCACTCTGCTAACCAAGCTTGCTGGCCTGGGACTCACAGATGTTCGCCTACTTCTGCCTCCCGAGTGCTAGGATTAAAGATGTATCACCCCTTTGGGCTGGGTGTAGATATTTATATGTAAGTAAGGCTTACTTTTTAATTTACAATTAATTCTTCAATAGTTCTTGATGAATTTTTAGCACCTCAATGAATATGTGTAAATACTATATACCATAAACTCTTGCTTAGGAAAATCTTACTCTCAAATTCATTAAGCCCATCATGAATTCTGAGACAAAACATGGCAGTAATTACTGTTTTTAAAAAGAATCTAATAGCAATAGTGTAAATTAGAAATTTTTATAAATTACCAATTACACTTAAACCAAAACTTTATTTCTAATATCATTCAATATCTATAGGTAAATATTTACTTTAGATTTTACAATTATGGGCTGTGCTTGCTTTATCTTTAAAAGGTCTAAAAGCTCAATCTCTGAACTTGATTTACCCCTCACCCCTGTCCACAACCAACACACATTCACAGACCTTCACACACTCTCACCAGTAGAGTTTTGAAGCAGCAGGCTTGTTTTGTATTTATGAGGTTTATCTCCAGGCTTTAGGAAATACAAGTCTGGAACGAGTTTGATGGGAACCACAGCATTTTTAAAAGAATGATGGACCAAAAACATAAAAATCTGAACTGCAAAAAAAATTAAAAGCAGAAGCAACCTGAAAGAAAAAAATAATACAACTTAATATATGTTAACATACCAATCTATTAGATACTTCATTCATATTAGTATAGACTCAATACTCAATTACAAAACAACAAAACAAGAACAAAAAGCAAAGAAAAATAAAACCTTCCTAAAAATCTACTACCAAAAATGACTTGACAAATATTTTTTGTTTTGAACTCAATGTTTGTGGCACCTCAAATTTATATAATGCAGCCCTAATCCCTAATCTGGTGATATCTAAAGACATGAACTCTGGGAAGCAATTCAAATTAGATCCGACCCTTACAACAGGATTGTCACCCTTACAAAAGTGATACTGCCAAGTGTGTGCTAGTGTGCTGCTTTGAAAACACAAAAAGAAAGCCCTAAAGCACACAACGAGATGGGAGCTTTCTTCAAGGAAAGAGCCTTCACCATGCCAACACTTGGATTGCCGACTTCCAACCTCCAGAAATACTCAGTCCAGAGAACTTTATTACAGCCATCTGAATAAAGTCACTTTCACTGTTTTTCAGAGAATGCTTTAGCAAAGTGATGTTCAACTAAATAAATTAAAACATGCTGACTTAAATATTTTTTCAGGGCAACTGATACAGAAACAACCAGATACTTGACCAGCATTTGTTTTATACTAAATGAACTTGGTCAAAACCTAAAGTAACTCCAGAATATTCAGACATGTCTGAATGTTCTTCTTATTTTATTCTCACATTCATTTCAGTTCTAAAAGGAGAGACATGTAGCACATGAAAGCAGGATGATATTTTCCATAAGTCATTCTTAGACTGAGGAGAAAAGATATTAACTGGGAGAAAAATTACGCAGCTAATTCTTTACATCTTGGGTCTATTAGCTATATAATTTTCTTTATGCTTCAACTTTCTTCATCTAATAAATATGGATAAATTTAACTTTCTTGCTATTTACTAAAAACAATTGTAAAACTTAATGGATGGAAAAATTATGAAATTATATAAATTCAAAATAAAAATTTAAATGTAATGATAATAACTCAAAAATTAGACATTAGATAGATAGTATTATTTGTCATTTCATTATTTTAAAGATGAAACAATACTAGTTTAGGAAAAAAGGATAGAGCTGAACACAATAGCACACATCTATAAGCTCAGCATTTAGGAGGCAGAGACGGTGGATTTAGGTGAGGTGGAGCCCAGCCTGGTCCACAAAGTGAGTTTCATGCCAGCCAGTGCTACAGAGTGAGACTCTGTC
Organism: Montemys delectorum; assembly: GCA_019843815.1. Lineage (NCBI taxonomy): Eukaryota > Metazoa > Chordata > Mammalia > Rodentia > Muridae > Montemys > Montemys delectorum. The sequence continues at coordinate 14,325 of JADRCD010201615.1, forward strand.
TCGGCTAGATTAGATTAGATTAGATTAGATTAGATTAGATTAGATTTATAGACAGACAGACAGATGATAAGAATGAATAGAAAAGATTAAAATACCATGGCTGAGTGTGACTGGGAAACTGTCACTCAATCTTTCAGAACTACAAAGCTGTGTACACATCATTATTTAAATGTTTGAAGAGCAAATTCTATTTGCAACCTCAAAAACACAGGTTTTTCAGGAGAATGATAATTATACTTACACAGAGCGCACTGATTTGCTTTCTCGTTTCAATGAGAGGAAATGAAACTTTGCTATTGTAGACACTTGCTGCTTCCAAAGGCTCATGGTGCTCACTAAAGCAGCTTTGGTTTCAGAAAGAATAAGTAAACTCTGTTCCATTTCATCAAAAGATTTTGAATCTGTTTCTTCCTCCCGTGGCTGTTGTGTGAATACACTATAATCTATTTGATATAAAAGTAAACAAAGAAACAAACCATTTTGGAATGTTTGAAATAGAAAGATCAAAAAGTAAGACATATCAATGCTACAGCACATATCTGGAAGTGATGTGGAACAAAAATGGAACTCTTACACACTTTGGCACCATCTACTGATGTTGAATATGTGCTAAGCTTCAGTCATAAAATTCTCAGCTCAGCATCTCATCGTACAGTACACAGCTCCGCTACGCGCTTGGCCACACCACCCAAGATGCTCTTAGCAAGGTTGCCACTTTCTTCTTCACTATGAAGCTGCTCACACCATCCTGTTTCCAAATTATTTCTTTCCTTACTTTACTCTGTATATTTGACAATCAAGAGTCCACTTTCTCTTACATCAAAGACAGCTTTTTCTAAAACTTTGCTTCTCTGTTCTTTTGTGAAGAAAAACTCACATTGCCAGGCTCCTTTTCTCCCAGCTGCTCCCATGGTGGCGGGGGGGGGGGGGGGGGGGGGGTTCCACCAACTCTTCTCCCCATCCAAGGGCTCTTCCCTGCCTCCATCACAGCATCTTTGTGACTTCAAGAGTTCTAGCTCGAGTTCTTACACCTCACTTAGCTTGTGATGCACCTCAGATAGTGAAGGCAAACTAGTGCCCTACCTTTCTGTAAGCCTACTCCTCTGTTCTCAGGAAGTGGTAACTACATGCACTTCTCAACCAACAACTTGGGAATGACTCTTGATCCTTCCCTAACAAGCCTCCTTGGCAAACCATTATTGCTGAGATCAGCACAACACAAATCCACCCTGTGCAGATTTTCCTGCCACCCCAATCAAGCCCAACTTTACACACGAGTTTCCTGACTGATCTTCTGCTCTTCCTTCACGCTACAGCTATCATCCAATAATTAGAAATGCTTTTCAGTGCTAGACATGAACCCAGAGTCTTGCAGATGCCAGACAAGGCCTGTATCGTGGAGCTACCTTCTGAAGCAAGAGTGTGCTCACTAAAAACACAGACCAAGGATTACCAAGTTCCTCTTTTGCTTTAAACCCTTTGACCCTGCATTCACAATTAAAGCAGGCTCTTCCTAGATGTTCAAAGGCAAAACCTGACCCAGCCCTCTGGCCACTCTGACAGCAACACCAGTCACTTCCTCCATGGTTCCCACCTTGGTGACCTGCTTTTTGTCCCCCAAAGACATCTAATTAGTGTCTCAACACCTGAGAAGTGGAAACTTTATTTGTCCAGTACATTTTGCCCTAAGATGTTTGTATGCATGAATTCTTCTGGTGATTCACATCTCAGTTCAAGCATCTCAATAAAGCCCTCCCTGACAATAAGACCTTCCAAGAATATCATGTCACTTCCTCCATAATCTCTATCACCATTAGCAATATTTCAACTACTTATTTACTTCTGCCCTTGACTCCACAAGACAACACAGACTTCAAATGCTTGCATAATTAATTCATTTACTTATATAATTATTTGTATTGTCCAGTTCATCGACTGATCTTTTTAGCTGTTTTTACCTGCTTGGTCAATTTCTGCTTCAACTTCTAGCTTTAAGAATACATCTTCCAGTGTTGTCATGGAAACACCATAAGAAATAACACCCAGGTTTGAATGAATGTCTAGAGCAGAAAACAAGCCTAAAACAAAGGAGAAAGAGGTCAAATGATAGAGAGCTCTCAGAAGTGGGACAGATAGAGGAGAAATGGTGCAGTAGTTAAAATTAAAAGCACATGTGTCCTTCCCTGTCCCCAGGTTGAGGGTGTCTCACAACTGCCTCTAATCCAGCTCCTAGGAATCTGGTGCTCTGAGAAGGCTACACAGGCATCTGAACTCACATGCAAACACCCATAAACACACACACTATAAAAATAGAATCAATATAAACTGACCTACAATGCCATTCAAAACTGGGTGTGAGCCAGGCATAGGTCTTCATGTCTTTGATCTCAGAGCTCCAGAGGCTGAGGCAAGAAAACTGATAGAAAATTAAAACTAACCCAGCACTACACAGTGAGCTCCAAGACAGCCAGACAGCTTGGACTGGAGTCTAAGATCCTATCTCCAAAACACAACAACAGCAAAAAATAAAAAATAAAAACACACATGCAAGAAAGAAAGAAAGAAAGAAAAAGGGAGGGAGGGAGGGAGGGAGGGAGGGAGGGAGGGAGGGAGGGAGGAAGGAAGGAAGGAAGGAAGGAAGGAAGGAAGGAAGGAAGGAGGGAAGGAAAGAAGGAATTAAGGAAGGAAGGAAGGAGCAAAGGAAGGAAGGAAGGAAGGAAGGAAGGAAGGAAGGAAGGAAGGAAGGAAGGAAGGAAGGATTAAGTTTTCTTAGCCAGCATAATGGTACTCAAAGATTTTGGTGTCAAGATACTTTTAACATTGTAAGTTACACAGAATGCCAAGGAAAATTTGATTTTTGGAAAATATTCATTATAACTTTAACATGTTTTAAACTAAAATTAATACTTCTAAATTAAAATAATTACTCTGTAATTTATTCTGAAATTAGAAATTATTTGAAAACACATGAATAGCCTCCCTGTATACATATACATTAAACAACAACAAAAAGAAAAAGAAAACATACACACAGACACACACACACACACATACACACACACACCTCGGCCTCAGGAAAGTTACAAACATTTTGCCTGTTTTAACCCAGGGCTCCCACTGTACAACTGGCTGCGCAGACTACACTGGCCTCATACCTCTAGCCATCTTCTACCTGTCTCTGCCCTCAGTTACCAAACACACCTAATTTTCTTGTTTTCTTAACAATGTACACATATTTACCTTTATTTCCATTAAGTATTTAAATTAACAAATGATAGGTACATACTATTTGTAAAAAGACAAAAGCAAAAATCATGCATATTATTAGTATGCAGTACTTCAGGTTCAAAGACAAGTTGAAGCCAAAAAACTACGAACTCTAACCATCTGGGACTACTATACAGAGCAATAATCCAAAAAGGCAGAGAAAAACCTATTCCCAAAACAAAAGCTCTATTCAACCAAGAAACTGAAAAAAAGAAAAGAAATACCTGAAAATTTGTCCATGTCTTTGAAAGGCAAGCTGTACACGAGCTGTTGGTCATTCTGCTGCAGCAGAGTGGCAGCAGGTATGTGCTGCTTAACCAGTGAGGAGAGTGACTCTGTGGCACAGTACCTATCTATGTACATGCTAGGAAAAGCCAAAATCGTAATTTTATGATCAGTCAATAAACAATCAATCAATTCTGAATGTTCTAAACTATATCACTAACCATGGCTGGGGCACACTATAGCAAGCCCTGAACACAGTAACAGTAGGCAGTGGCTAAGCGTAAATACAAACAGAGTAAGGTCAGAGAAGAGCAAGTTACCTCAGGCGATAGCCGATTCCCCATTTACTTTTTAGGAAAAGTGAAGAACCAACACATTTCAGCATTCCTTGTGATATGACAGCTTTCCTGTCTATGAAGTGGAATTAACATTTCAATTTCTAAGTTAGTAATAGCATACGTACAAGTATTACATCATTAATCATCATGATAACTTTATAAAGATACTAGAATATCATCACCTATTTTTTCCAATAATATTGAGAGAAGACAAATACACATTGCTTAAAAATGTTTCATATAGCTATTAACTAACAAAGCCAAGAACTATTCTCAGGCAGCCTGACTCCAGAGTACATACTCCAAATAGCTCAGACCTCCTAAAAGAACCTATAATACAGGAGTTTTCATGATTCCTTTATAATCAAATGTACATAAAAAAGGAAACATAATAACAAAAATAAAATGTTAGTTCATTAAATTCTTTTTGATATAGATACTAATGAAGAGATAAGTAATGTATCTATCTACTACTATGCAATCAGCTAGAAAAAGAAGTTATACTATTTCAAACTCTAGAACTTTTGTCCTGGGTGTTAAAAACCAATCCCAACATATACAATTTTAACATACATACATACATATATATATATATATATATAATTAAAATACATACACAAAATGGCTAACAGGCCAGTGAGAGTTACCTTAGAACAACCTGCTTACAAAGCTGGCCCTTGACTAGCAACTGGGAATCTGGCTGTGGGAAAGTTTCAATTAGTGTCAAAATAGGCATGGAAAACCACTATGTCTAAATGCAGCACACAAAAACACAGTTTATGCTGAGTACTTGCTTTCCTTGCCTTCTGGAGTTGTGCTGTGTTAGAACAGCTCTATAGACCAGCACACACAGGAGTTAGTGGACACTGAGCCTCTGCTAAACTAGCAGACGATAGTTCATTTTGCATTTGCTTACAAGTAAATCATGGGAAATTAAAGGCTCTGGAAAGCTCGGGCCTGCCTTCCTCCAGACTTTTGTCTCATGTGATTTAGCCCTAATCACATTTTGCTTCATAGCCTTTTGCAATAATAAATTAGAACAGAATGAGTATGGGAAATCTTGTGTGAGTTCTTTTGAGAAATCACTGAAACAGGATGATCTGGAAAATACTGAACACAGAAATATATAATTTTTAATTTTTGAAACTTTTGTTTAGAATATGCACCATCAAATAATTCTTTCTTTATTCCTCAGGATTTAGTATTTCCATGTTTATCTCCCTTATCTTTTATAAGTAACGCAAACATCTCACCAGCAAGAATGTCTGCCTCATCCATGAAGTGAGTACTAAATACGGTTACTCTGTTAGCCTTTCTGTATTTTAGAAGATTCCAAACTATGTGGCGAGAGCAGGGGTCCATTCCTGCTGTTGGCTCGTCTAGCAGTAGTATCTGAGTGAACAGGGATATAAAAAAGGCAAAAGAAACAAAATATTGAAAATGTATGTGGATCCTGGCAATTTTTTCTATTTCAAGTTAATATTTTCAACAACAAAAAAATCTCTCTTAAAGTTTGAATAAATGTTTAACATTGTGAATGAATCTTTTCCTTGGTTATTTACATATAAGACACTGGTATGCCAATCAGACAAAAAATGGCAAGAATAATAAATCTATTGCTATATATGATTAAATCTATAAGTAGAGCAATAGATTTTGAGAGACTTTTTGAGGGGCACTTCCATGCTACAGCAGAAAGGAGGAACAGGGCAAGGCAGTGCTTTCCGTAGGCTCACACATGAGCAGTAAGCACACACATGAGCCTGTTAACACTGTATGTAAGGTGAACTTGCTCTGCCTCTACAGGCATAAAAGAAACACACGGAAAATCGCTGCCCCAGGTAGTAACCAACTCAAGTAACCCTTTCATTTTTGTCTTGTTCTATCTTTTTAAATTTCTTATGTTTTATACATGTGAGTATTGTGCATGTATATATGTCTGTGTACTGCATGTGTCCCTGGTGAACCACATGCCAAAAAACTCTATCAGATCCCCCGGAACTGGAGTTGGAACCAGCTTTAAGCTCCTATGCTGGTGCTGGGAATTGAACACAGGCCCTCTGCAAGAGCAGCCTGTACTCTTAAACACTAAGCCATATCTGTAATCTAATACTATTTAAAGGGACCTCATCAATGAAATTAACACTATATTTACCTTTGGATTCCCAAGAACTGCAATTCCTAAAGATAGCTTTCTTTTTTGGCCACCACTTAATTTTTTTGCTTGATTATCTTTGATGGCTTGCATGTCCAAATCCAGTAAAACTTTCTGCACCTGTAAAAGTAAAGTGTGAACAATTTTTTATCAACAATCATATCATTTTCATAGTCATCAAAATTAGTTTTTACATATTTTAAGTTTTGAAGTACTATTTTAAGCATCATTTAAGCAGTATAATTTTAAAATTATTTTACTATCAACTTTAAAATGTTAAGTAAGGATTACTCAATTTTTACAAATATTATATATAATTTTGATGAAAATAAGTAACAAGGTTCTTTGGGGAAAGTCTGCTTTGAATTTGTGCCTTGCTGGATGAGGATGAAGGCTCTGTGGGTTCTGAGGCAGGGAGAGCAGCAAGGGGTGAGGGCAGAGCAGAAGGGGGTGGGGAAGAGTCCCCTCAGGAGGAAAAGAGCATCATTCACATGTGCTACTGTACGCACTCCAAACCCAGCCAATTCTTCAGGTGTTCTCTTTACTGACCTAGAGGGGCTTTATGTTTACATTTTCAAGCATATTTACTGTATAATTATTATAAAGCATATTAGTATGTAGGAAATACAGTGATGGTTTATATATAAATAACATACTTCTTGAATTATATTGTTGGCTGGTATTCCTTTGATTGAAGCCAAAATTGATAAATTTTCTTCTACTGTCAGAACATCAAAGTTTATATCTGACTGTGGACATATGCCAATCATTTTTCTTGCTTCAAACATTTCATCTATCTCAGAGACTCTGTGTCCATATATAGAAGCAAACCCTAAAAGCAAAATATTTAAATTTACATTAAAGACAGTGAGTGTTAAAAATGCATGCTCTGATGTACCTAATAGCTTACTAATTTTGTTACAATGCATACACAAAGCCAGAATTAATATAAATTTGGAAGATATATTCTCACTTTGATAGTACTGGCTATATATTTTCAATTATATTCCAATCTCATTTTCCTTCATTTCCAAGGTATATTATACAGTGGAAAGAGCAATAGTCACCTACAAGCTTAACATAAAATATATATATCACATATGTGATATATATATAGTGATATATATGTATATACATATATATACATATATATGTATATATATATGTATATATATATATATATCACTACACTGACAGTGTTTTTGGTTCACGCACAATTCCTTTCACATCCAATACTATGAGACAATTAGTAAGCTCTATAAATCATGTACAAGCTGGCTGTATGGTTGGTCTTGAACATCATAATGTCTTGAATTTCACTATCTTATTTCAACTGAATCAACTGATAATCTAATTATCAGATTTGAATGATAATTTGCTTTACTTAAGAACTACTAAGTCAATGTGATAATTCATGGAGAACTCTAAAAGTCATGTGTCTAAAAGTCAAAATGTAAGATGTTATGTCCAAGAACATCTCAAGTAAAAATGAAGAACAAGCTGGATATAAAATTAACTCAAGCAAATCAGAGGCCTTCCTCTACACAAAGGATAAACAGGCAGAGAAAGAAATTAGGGAAACAACACCCTTCACAATAGCTACAAATAATATAAAATACCTCGGTGTAACTCTAACTAAGCAAGTAAAAGATCTATTTGACAAGAACTTCAAGTCTCTGAAGAAGGAAATCGAAGATCTCAGAAGATGGAAAGATCTCCCATGCTCATGGATTGGCAGGATTAATATAGTAAAAATGGCCATCTTACCGAAGGCAATCTACAGATTCAATGTAATCCCCATCAAAATTCCAACTCAATTCTTCACAGACTTAGAAAGAGCAATTTGCAAATTCATCTGGAATAACAAAAGACTAAGGATAGCCAAAACTATTCTCAACAATAAAGGAACCTCTGGTGGAATCACAATCCCGGACCTTAAGCTGTACTACAGAGCAATTGTGATAAAAACTGCATGGTATTGGTACAGTGACAGGCAGGTTGATCAATGGAACAGAATTGAAGACCCAGAAATAAACCCATACACCTATAGTCACTTGATCTTTGACAAAGGAGCTAAAACCATACAGTGGACAAAAGACAGCATTTTCAACAGATGGTGCTGGCTCAACTGGCGGTCAACATGTAGAAAAATGCAAATCGACCCATTCCGTTCACCTTGTACAAAGCTCAAGTCCAAGTGGATCAGGGACCTCCACATCAAACTAGATACATTGAAACTAATAGAAAGTAAAGTGGGGAACAACCTCGAGCAAATAGGCACAGGGGAAAATTTCCTGAAGAGAACCCCTATAGCTTCTGCTCTAAGATCAAGAATTGACAAATGGGACCTCATAAAATTGCAAAGCTTCTGTAAGGCAAAAAACACCGTCAATAGGACAAAACGGCAACCAACAAATTGGGAAAAGATCTTTACCAACCCTATATCTGATAGAGGGCTAATATCCAATGTATACAAAGAACTCAAGAAGTCAGTCTCCAGAGAACCAAATAACCCTATTAAAAAATGGGGCATAGAGCTAAACAAAGAATTCTCTACTGATGAACACCAAATGGCTGAGAAACACCTAAAGAAATGTTCAACATCCTTAGTCATCAGGGAAATGCAAATCAAAACAACTCTGAGATTCCACCTCACACCAGTCAGATTGGCTAGGATAAAAGACTCAGGTGACAGCAGATGCTGGAGAGGTTGCGGAGAAATAGGAACACTCCTTCACTGCTGGTGGGATTGCAAACTGGTACAACCACTCTGGAAATCAGTGTGGCTGTTCCTCTGGAAATTGGACATAGTTTTACCAGAGGACCCAGCCATACCACTCCTGGGCATATACCCACAAGA